>VKOC01047033.1:0-130119 GCA_009364415.1 Spea multiplicata
GGCATGGACGCGTAAGCCTGCGTGTTGGCATGGACGTGTGTGTCAGTCACTTTAGGTGAATGAAATTTTTATTGAAATTTTTGAAACATGGAAAAACACAAAACTTCAAGACAATAGGGGAAAGACACAGTATAAAGGGTGGGGTGGTGGGGTAGACAATAATCCGAAATCTTAAGAGCAGCAGCAATATTCTATTGCTGTACCTTTTACACAAGTCCGAGTGTCGCACAGTTGAGAAGCCATGCGGAGTTAGGGCGAGGTCAGTCAGACCACGATTGTAAAGTGCCACCCGCCTACAAGAGCAGGAACAGACCAACATGAACAAGGGGGAGGAAGGAAAAAAAAAAGGGGGGGAAGGGAGGAAGGAAGGGCAAGGGAAGGAGGAAAAGCAAAGATCGGAAGGGGAGAAGAGCAATAGCAAGAAGTAAGGGCATAAAGGCATAAGGGAGGGAGAGACACCCAAACGCCCAGTGAGCGATCACTGCCGGAGCAAGGAGGCCAGAACGGGAGAAGATTGGAAGGGCAGCCAGCTAGCCCACACTGCAGTCAGAAGCCAAATGAACCATCTACTCTAAACCTCGTATCTCCTCCACACGGGTAACCCATTGGCAAAGGACCAAAGGCTTCATCAGTCGCAAGGAGCGCTCCGAGTGAAGGAGGCCAAAGCTCTGAGAAGGCCAGAGCGGCCCACCCGAAACCCCTCCTCCAGACAGCGAAATATCCCAGCCCAGTAGGGCTGAAGTTGAGAGAGGTCCCTCCAGATGTGCAGGTATGTACCCCTCTCCAGCCCACACCTCCAACAGGTCGGATCACTCCCCGGTATAAGTTTACTGATAGCGTGTTAGTCACTTTAATTATGTGAGTGTAAGTATGTGTGAGCATGTGTGTTGGTGTAAGCGTGTACATATCTGTGCCAGTGCTTATGTTGGGGGGGAAAGAGGCTGATGGGGCCACTTAGATTTACTTGCTCTCTGGGCCAGAAGGTGCCAGCCCTTCTCTGACTTTAAATGATGACCACATAACTCAGTAATCACTGGAATAACTCAGTAACTTAGTAAAATCAATCTGTAGATTAAGAGAGCCACAGAGTATTGCAGTAAAATAAACTGTATTTTAGGCATGTTGCAGTTGATTTCAGAAATTCTACATTTTACAGTACTTATTTCATCATTATTCCTCTTTTGTTAAAGTACTGCTCGCCTTAGGTTGAAGCTGGTTGGTCCAGGCAGCCTTAGTAAGGCTTAGTAAGGGTGAGGTGGATAATAAGGAGAGGTATTTGGAAAGCTCAGTTGATTAGTCTAGGTTTGCCACCACATGTCCCATCTGCTTTTGCAATAGCCATGGGTAGTTCAGTTGTTGTTGCAGAGGATCTGACCTCCCTTAATCTCAATAGTTTAAAGGTTCCAGTAAACTCAAGACCCATGAATGTGTATGTCTCATGCTTCATTTATCGTCTTCATTCGTGCTCTGCCCATTTATCCAAGTCTGAATGCCATTGCATCTTAGCAGCTTGCTGTCAACTACTGTGACCTACAAATGCACTAGAACACATTAATACGTGGCAATAGATGTTTTCCCAGTGTACTATCTCAGAACTGTTAAGATAATCAGCAGTTAATTAATCCTACAATTATGAATTGACCATTCCTTTGGTTTGACACTCGCTAGACTCACACAGTTTGTATAAACTTACACTGCTGAAATAGATCAGATCATTGTACATCATATGGATTATTAGGCGAAAACAGTAAACACAGGTTGTGCTATCATAAGCAAAAGCGTACATCAAAATCTGGCACAATAAACTTCATTGTTTGTACAGGGATTATAGCAAAAAAGTAAATATTATAATACATAATACATACATACAGACACAAACACTTGCAGCCACTTTTAGTTCCGCACTGCCTAATGACTTATTTGTAATGCAGCGCGTAAGTCTTTATAACTAAAGCCAAAACCTTTTGAGGATACTTTGATATAATGCCACAAAGGATATGAGGAGAGGAGGCAGCATGGGAAGTAAATGGCCATGATCCATTAAAAGGGTAATAAAATAATAATGGAATTTCCTTCTGCTGTGAACAAAGGCTTATACTGTATAAGAGGCTATAGAGTAGAGACAAGTATCAAAGACATCTGTGAATACTCCTTACACCCTGACTGATCAGCCACTGCGTTGTCTCAAGTAAAAGAAATAAAATATTAGATACCTTGTGGGTTGCGTAGATAAAGATTTACTGGAATCATCAAGAGATCCGATAAGATTTATACCTTATACATCATCTATATGGTCATGTATAGCTTCCTGCATAAGTGCATTTTCAAATTGTGTTGTGCAAAGACTTTGTTCAGAAGATCAGTTAATTCATGGCTTTGGCCTGATGCTACTTGGCTCTTAATGACTCATTAAAGCCAGTAGTGCAACATAACGAAATTTATTACACTGGACACACTGGGAAATAAGCAAGGTCATTTTTAACAAGACCGCTCAAATCTAGTCAAGACATCTCTAATGAAGTATTTTTATTTTTTTTTAAACAAAACAACAGACTGCTAAAAATTATTAAAAGTTAGCCTTCATTCTATTGGTTTTGTATGGGCCTGATCTCCTATATTAGGCTGTTACATACACTTTGTAGCAGTCACTGGAACAGAACATCTGTGCTACCAAGGGCCCTGTGTAGAAATACATTGGGGTGGCATACTAGGTATTAGCGGTAGCAGAACCCCTTTCTCCAGAACACTATCAATGAAAACTTAGCAAGATACATAAGTGTAACATATGAGAAAGATTTGTAACAATGTGCCGTTTTTACTAAACATTGATTCCGAGTATGCTTACCTTGTGATCGTAAGGGTTGTAGGAATGAAACAGTTGTGACAGTTCCTTTGTTCGTTGCTTTTTCTGGCAAATTGAAAAAAAAATACAATTATGATAACTAAGTGTATGATAACAGATGACTTTAATATGAATGCTTCTTTAGTGAGGTGTGTAAGGAACAGTGAACTGTCCCACGAGGAAGGCTACATATTATATACACACGCACATATATATAAACTTTTAAAGAGATTGCTTTAAACAGTTAAAATCACATCCTTTGTTCAATAAGAATAAATATGTTAGAATTCCATGGGGACTGATGTTAAGAAATAAATTATACTGTACATCCGTTGTCATGACATCAACAATACAACCATAAATTGACACATTTAACAATTCTGAAAATGTAACATTATTGTGCACAATACTGCAGTTTTCATTTGAGAGAAAAAAAAAAAAGACATTATTCTCATGGGTGGTAATCATTAGCGATGGAATAACTTTGCTGCTGCTTCCAGTAGCTTAAAATCATATCTTTTTCTATATAAAAAAAAAAAATCAGATAAAAAATCATTATGCAGAAATTTCAGGTAACACTACATGATGTTAGCTAATCAGAATACTAGACCCCAGTGTGCAAACCTCTAAATCAGTCTAAGCTGTTCTTCTGCATGGACACCTTAATTAGAGATTGTCACGTAAAAAATATTGCCCTCCATCCTAATATATCAGGCAGGCACTGAATGGGGTAGCAGATTTACTTCTTAATCTCAGCAATATAGCAATGATATATAGTATCAGAATAAAATTTAAGTTTTCGAAAATATTGTGCTTTTTTGTTGCAAATATATTTTCAGGCAGGTGCATATCAGCCATTTCTAGGTGTTCTTGGTTTGTTCTCCTAGTCCAGTCTACTAGACAAACACCCCGACTCCTCATCATACAGCCTGCTGTAAATAATAATGGCTCACTGTTAATCACCCAGCAGGACACTGACTAATAATCGTACACGTAGGAACAGAATTCATTAGCATTGCCAAAAAGAATCGGCTCGGCGGGGTTTGAGGAGAATAAGTCACCTACAATATCACGTGACTAAAAATGGCTGCCTCTTGGTCTGTAAATAAAGGAGCTTTATTGGAACAAAATGAGACAAAAACAGGATTGTGTCAATGCTAACTTACATTACTGTATACAGGTCTGGATTTTATGGAGACTTGTTTTTTTTAACAAAGGAATCCTCCTACATCTCAAGGAATGTGTTTTGCTTAAAAGTCAAAAACAGTTTCTTATTACTAGTACTTATATTCTATATAGTTCCATAGCTGAGAACTCTCCAGGTTTTAAGAGGCATCTCCAGGTGAAGCCCTGCTCCAGTTTCTTCTTTTCAATCTCTCACCCACATTCTGCCCATTTTCACTGCTCTCCGCGAGCTATCCACGCTAAAGGTTCTCTGGAGCCCGGCCCCTGCGTGAAGCCACTACCCCAGGAGATGAAGGGTTCTTGGTAGCCCACCATGAAAAGTTCCCAAGTATGTTCTTTTCACTTATGCCGTACCTCAACTTACTTGGACGTTAATGAACAAATCACAAAAGCAACCTGCGGCCTTTTTAAGCAATACACATTCTCAATACTTATGTGATAAGGTTGCACAATATATTGCTTCAGGAGACTTCCAGGTAAAGAGGGAAGACACTGATCTGTGTCAAAGGACTATGAAAATAAGTTAAAAATTACATTAAAGTTAAGAATGGATTACTTACATAGTTATTACTTTATTTAAAAAAAAACAAAAAACTTTGGGTGGTGCCATTTAAAAAGGACGGACATCCACTGGAAAAGAACCAGGGTGGCCAGGGTTTATCTACTCATAGAATAAAACCCCTGTGGGTTCACTTAAACCTAAAAGCTACATAACTTTTTGGAATTAGGAAGTCTGATCCCTTTTGGGTAAATTAGAAAAACAAATGGAGATTATGAATAAAGGGCAATTCTGGAAAAAGTGACAGACACAAAAACCTATCAAACATTTCCCATATCCACTTTTAGCACCATAATTGCTCTTAATTCAGAATCTACAGCGTTGCTTTTTAGCTGTAATGAGAATCATCAGAATAACACCAGCATAAAGCAGAGGGCGCCTACAATGGCTGATGAGCACTTATTAATTCGAATAATTCTTTATTGTACATTAGTAAACAAACCTTTGAAGGCTTAAATATATACGCGGCAGCGGAATAAATGTCATTTGTGTTTGTGTGATTACAGGACATGTGCAGAAAATAACCTTGAACATTTCTGTAAATACAATGTAATGGTCTGCACTTAAACAATGAATAGAGAATGGCAGAGCTTTGTGCTCATACAATTTTCTATTTCACATATGAAACTCCGACTGGGAGGTAAAAATCTCGGCAGTCCTGCCTAATGTGCATTCCAGGCACCGTCAAGTTTTAGAGAAATTCTTCTTTTATTGAATGTGAGTAGGTAATTTTTAATCTTACAGCTTGCAAGAGAAACAAAATAGAAGGGCAACGCATTGCTTGACTCTGCTTAAGCGAAGACAATAATACTCTCTAGTCCAACTCATTAACTCTTCAGCGGTGGTCTTCTCTGCCTGAACGTTCACCATTCAATGGAGCAGAGCTGCAATTAGCATTCACTAGAATGACAGGTTTCACTCATTATGCTGCACACTGTCCTAACTATTATGCCCTTTGTAAAGTGAAAAACGTACAAGCCTTCTATCAACTGTCTGGTCTGAGAAAACCTCTACAACTCCAACAAGGCTTTCAAGAGAGGAGAAGCAAATTGCAGCCTCCACATCACCTCATTAGACAAAAAGCACATGTTGTCCACATACTTGTCTTTAACACTTATATGGAGGGATGCAGCTGCATCCCTTTCTTTTTGCGAGAGCAACTGAAGCCAGTTCATTTAAAAAAAAACATATTGATAAGTTTTGCGTAGTTGATGGGCAACTTCTACAGTAATCCAAAATCACCAATTGAGATTACTCCTTTTTGAACTCTTGTGTTTGTTCATTCTTCTCTTCAGGGAGATGAATGCTTCTGGCAGGGTTAAGAATAATACGAATTCTGATGAACGAGGAACAAAATCTTTTGGCTTTAAAGGATAATGAATAGTTTAACGACATCACGGCAGCTGCTGAAGCTACCATCTTGGAAGTTTTAGACTGTTGGAAAACCAGTGGAAATACAGTGAGCACTCTACTTTATATTTTTAAGTGCCACCAGATTTACTTAGCGCTTTATAGTCACTATGATTAAAGGGAAGGTACAATAAGTGCAGTGGTCACAGACTTTTGATTTTGGGTACAATAGGTATGAATACATTAGATAAGCATGCCTTCGTGTGTAGAAAAAAAGCCATTGGTAGTGGGCAGACAAAGACAGAATTAGAGTGAGGCGAAAAGTCCAGTTTACAGGTCCAGCCAAAGTCATGGTTTGCAGTGACTCTTTAGCAGGCGTCTAGAAAGATACACACACAAACAGGGCGAGAAAAATTAAAGCATTCAGTAGCGAGGTCAATGAGCTTGTAGCGACAACATCTGATCTCCAATGTGCATAACGTCCTCTTCCCCAATAGAATGGTACAGAGTGTAGAATTGGTCGTTGGCCTTTTATAGCACAAGGTGCATATAGACCTGGCGTGAATAGACTCTGGAGATAATTTACAATCAAGTAATGGCATTTCCAAAATATATGATCCTTTCAGAGGTCCTTCAATGGGTTTCTTATGCAATCTTGTTGAGTCCAGGCTTGACCAATGTCTGTGGGCCTCATGCACAAAATCCAATGTACCTGACCCGACACAGGGAAAAGTGCTCTAGCAGCATTTCCAATAAAAATTAAACAAAGCTAAAGAAAGGAAACCCGTATGCCATGGCAGACTTTTGTTTTTTTACTCACTCAGTTATTACTTCAGGCCTCTACTTCATCGCTATTTCTTGGGCAACCAAAATGTCTCCAGCCCTGTGTGTGTCATTATGAAGTGATGTGCATTCATTTGTCAGCAATTTCAGTAATGACTGACATGTGCATATGATGAGGCTATAGCAGCCTCTAGATCTGAAAAGGAAAAGGCCAGGAAACGCTGATTCCACCGGCTAACCAAGGCAATCTGCAGAACTGAGAAAATAACACTGTAGCTTTTTAAAATCGGCCCAGACAATTGACATTCTCCTCAGACATTAAATGTTAGCTTTCAAGACACATGTCAGGATGTAATGGGCAAAAAAAGCCCTCATCTTTTTTTGTCCTGCATGTCCTCACAGGCAGGTCCAATTACCAAGGTAAAAATGTTATCTGTCTGGCTGCAGGTACTTTGAGACAGTGAGTGAACCGATCATGTGTGTGTGGCAGCAACTTCTGCTGAGAATCATCTACTGCAAGTGGTATCATTCCTCCCATTCAAGTTAAAAAAAAAATTGGGTTTATGAAGATATTAAATACGTCATATACAGTGTATATATATATATATATATATACATACATATATATATATACATACACACACATCCACGTAGAGACAGTGACTTGGATACTTCCCAAGCATTCTACAGGAGGTGGAGTGTGCTCCTCTTTCCTCTTGCAGTAGCTCAAAATGTTTTCTGGGCACATTTGTATCACATTTGTATCATGTAGCACAGGTCAAAAATCATTATGTATTTATAAACAGTAGAGAATGTGTTTATTAAATGAAACTGTAAAAACAGCACACAATTAGTCTGCTATTAACATACCTGGGAACTTTCCAGGCTTTGCCCAGAGACTCTGGGTCACTAAGGACATTCTGGGTTGCGAAGAAGATCAGTGCTTCTTGTGCAAAATTTACTGTAATCATATTTTGGAGGGGGAGACAAGGAAGTCACTGCAACAATGACAACACTAACCACTGTTGAGAAACTGCAGAATATGATGGTGCTATATATCCAAATATATATGTAATGCTTGTGAACAGGGCTCTTTACCTAATGTATTAGCATTCCACTTGAATATATGTATTGTAAGAAGCGCACACACGTCTAATTATTCTTTTCAGGTACACACTAAAATAACTTTTTTGAAATAAATAAAGAGAACTCTTCATGGTAACTCCATCCTGTGTCTATGCATGCAATAAAACATAGCCTTGCTGATAACACAAGACACCCTGCAATAGATTTACACAGTTATGGTACACATCCCAGCATGATGGGTATGCAATTACTCTGACCTAGGACCCGGCGCTGAAGTAAAGAATCACAAAATTTAATCAGAACCAAAGAAATGACCTTGAGATATTTTCCACTTCTGAAATATGAGACATAAGATTGCTTTCTGTCATCGCACAGAATGCTGTGATAAAGCACAGTTACCATGATCTCCCACAAGCGCCGGGCAGAAGGTCTGGATGAAAGCTCATGTCATCGGTCACATACACTTCCTCTCGACTTAATGTGTTAATCCTTGATAATGCATAAGTCAACACATGTATGTGTCCCTAAACGTCCCACTAGAGAAAAATGCACATTAAAGTACTCTGTAACCACTCAACTATGCATTGTTCCAAGTAACATTTTTTTGAAGCTGCAGCCTTGTAGGTGGTCTCTTTCTCTGCAAGCCATGGATTGCTGAAGGTAGCAAATCAGTGGTAAGAAAAAGAGCTTAATTCAAGTGGGGGCATTTTCTGAACAGACCCCCACTGCTGTAACTCACTGCAGTTAAGCGAACAGAGACGTGTTTTCTCTACACATCTCCTGCCAAGAAAAATAGCTGGGGATGGTGGGAAGGGGCAAATGCTTGCGGAATCTGCAGGCTGCTAGGTGTGGCTAGCCATCTACGGGACACGGGCTAACAATGGGTGTGGTCAAACACTGCCCCACTTGGAAATAACAGGTATAACCATAAGTATACCCAACATGACACACGTATTTGGTGGCCGTGACTCGTGGCAATTTTATATTACATAAAGAAAAAATATTAGAATCAGTTTGGTCCATATGCATGATTGGGTGATCTTAGGGTCTAGCCTCACCTTATTGAGGTCAATGACCAAATACTAAAAGCTAACTAGGGTAAATCAATAAGACAACAAGAAGGAAACAAAACTACGGAACCCGAGAGTATCAATCCAATATTTGTAAGCGTTAAATTCACATCCACATGGAGCAGAACACAGCACGGTAAAAGAAGATCAATTGCTTGACACGTTTCGCACTTTTGCGCTTAGAAAAAAAAAAAGTGCAGTTCCACTGATTCAGCTCCTAGGTAAGCAATACAGCCATATAAAAATTAGATAGGACTCATCAAAATTAGGGTACTGTTACGTAGGTATATTTATGCCTCAGATTGGGGCTTTTAAATAGTTTTTACTGGGTGTGCGCTGATTTCTTGTCTTTTCCTGTGCACAAATTGGTCGTTTCAGCAGCACCTGTCGATCTGAATGCGTAGGCTTTTTAAGGTGTGCTTCCCTTTCTGTATTTTTTGTGCAACTTCATACGAAGGCAGCATAAAAAGCCGGTTAAATCAAATTTCGAAGAGGCGACAGACCAATGTAATGCATTTATTTTTCATCTAGATTTTTGTATAGACATTCACTGAAATCAGCTCTGGCAAAGCCTAAACAGAATTAGCCAACGGGTGGCAAGATACATCTGGTATCCCATATAAATCTCTCCGTTCCTTTTGACTTGCTATTAAAATCCAAGTCCTGTAGAAGCCAGAATAAAACGACTTGCTTTGTCCTGTACTCGGAAAATTACCGTGGCAAAAAGAGGCTATGAGTTCAAAGAGACACCACTCTAAGCCAGAGCCAATATCAATAGCGGTTCCTCCCCATAGGCCTGACTTTGCAAGGTCCAGCTGTGTGGAATTTAGCTCACTACTGAACGATCAGTGAAACTATTGTGCAGTGTACACATACCCAGACAGGAGTTACAGTATACACCAGCAGCAGATGGGATTAAAAAAATATCAGTCTTGGTGCATATCTTAATAAATCATCCTTGCGACAATATACAAAATCTCTCATTTCTAACATCTGGTTAGGCTGACCAAAGGAAAGAGCTGTATTTATACGGGCAACCCATAAAATATAAATGTAATTCCCTTTAGCTACAATATTTAAAAATATGGTTTCTAACAACACAGCAAGCTGGTGGTATTTGTGTAAATAAAGTTCTAATATGCCATTACAAAAATACCAGAAATGCACAAAAAACAGGTGTGAGTTTAAGCTAATTCATGGAGGGGTCTTTATTTCCTGAAAGAAGTTATTTTTATCTTGGTCCACCATTACATTGGCACTGCCCTCTCTACTTTTTTTTCACCCACTGGCTTACATATGAAGAGGGGAGACCTCTGGAGCACAACACTCATGGATTGGCATTAATGCTTATAAGTATGTGTAATACTAGGTCTGGATTCAACATTCAGTAGACAAGAACTTCAGCTAGATCATCATTTTTGTTAGGGGCTTAGAAGTTGTCCTTGGGTGACCACCTCTGTTTTAGGAGTCAGTATCCCACATGATCCCTGCGCATGAAATGACATCATTATGTCATCTGCCCAACACACACTGTGTTTCGATAGGCAGTCAATTTTAGCTATTCTTATTTATTTATATGAATGCACTGAAATTGGGTACTGGGTATGTTTCTTTTGGCTATAGGTAACGGATGCCACTTTCACAAAGTGTGTCCACACAAGAAGTGAATCTGGACATCTCCCCTTGTTTCTTTATCAAAAGAACCTAGTATTGGCTGATTATCTGTGGACCATGAACACTGATATACACAATGGTCCTGTTGCTTTATTCATATTTAAATTTGCTTTATGCGTATTACAATTTCCTCCCCGGTGCACTCTAGAAGCATCCAAGGTTAAAGAGATTCCATTTAAGTAAATTTGATCTGATTTTGCTTTCCAAATACAATTCATTATATTCCTGTCAAGTTGGGAGAATAGTAATGAAAATAAATAGGTAATAATGTGTGCACCGGGTGATGTCTTTGCTTAGGGAGTGTGTGTAGGACCAACCACATTCTGTACTCCTCTGTGTCAACATATGCAACTTCTATGGTTGTTTTTCCATTGGCTTTATTATGAATGGATACATAACCCTGTACCAGACTAGGTGATGTGTAAAACAGTATATTTCACCAAACTCAGGGAATATTGTGTGTCACTTGCTACACAGAATCCTAAAGCAGCTAATTTAAAATTTTTAATAGAGCTGTGAACCAGATCCTACGATCGATGAAACACCGTACACAGAGGTTGGTCACATCCACTCCCACCTAGGTTATGCCTTTTCTCATCTAGAATGCTACCCATGTACCCTCCTTTTCATTTAAACCGCACTAACAGTGCTAGCCAGTTGGTCCGGGGGCCAGTGGAGCACCTATTTTGTGTAATTGGATGTGACCACGTGAACACTTGAAGATGTAACATGACACTGGAGGGGGGGTGCTCAGACAAGTTCAGAGTCAGTCCCATGGAGGAGCAATCAGAGGAGACCACAGAGCAGGCAGGCAGGCAAAGACATCAGGAAAAAAAAAACCAACTAAAAAATGAGTTGGTGGCAGTGCTAATGGATTGCAATGAATTATACTAAAGGGGGGCTGGCTGGGTGGCATACGTACACATCATGGTGGGGGCACCAATATACAAGAGGGGGCACCACAGAGATCAGGTTTAAAAAAGAGGCATGATACCAGCGTGAACCACTAAAAGTTGAGTCGATGTAAAATGAGAACTGCCGGTATTTTCCCTATGTGTAGATTTTCTGCAGACGGTATAAATCAGGCTCGATGATACCTACAGCACTCTTGTTTCTGGATTATTATAAAATAGTCTTGTACATTACTTGGTTCAAGGATACTAAGAACTAAGTAGCAGATAAACACCCCAAGGGACAATAGTTTCTGCCAGCCAGACCTTGTTATCTTTCGAAATCCATGGAAAACAAGGAGGGTTAATAGTATGAGAGCCTTCTAATGCTTACAGCCAACAGACATTGTTTTAATATGATAATGATGTTTGGATGCACCATATGTGTGCTGCATTTTTCATGTTTGTGGCTTCTAGCATCTTCTGTATACCTGCTAGACACTAACACACTTATCTCCAAGAAGACAACACTAAGCTATGCTATTTTACCCTCAGAGACGCATAATTGTCTGATGCGCAGGGTGAAGTAGGATGTCGTCTGTACATTTACGATACGGAGAGAGGGCTGTTTGTTCCAATCTTGAGGGGGAGTGAATATAAAATGCAGAGTATTAGCATGAGCTAACAACTGCTTCAAATAGATGTTGAGGGTCGTAGTGTACGTCGACTGACAGATAAAAGAGAATGATGGATCTGACTTGGAAGCAAAAAAGAGGGGATGAAAAAAGGTAAGAATTTTTAATTACAGTTTACTATTAGCCCTAGAACACAGAGAATGTACATACTTTGAAGGTTCTAATCTGCCAAAAGCAGTTAATTACAGCAAACAGAACAAAGTGAAAACACAAGATATCTGTAACAGGACGGAAACTCAAATTTAAGCTTTTCATAGACTTGGAATTTGTGTATGAAATCACAAAGTATAATGGCAAAGAAGGGTGTGGTATTTGATAGATTTTATAAATGGCTAATCATAACCATGTACTATATTAGTAAAAGTCACATAAGTGCAATCCTATAAAGTAATTGTGTATTAATAAAAGTTTATTTTCTGTTTTGTAGTCAACTGATGACTCATGTATATTGTTACCTTATATGAAAATGCTTTAATCTTAATAAATATGGCATTTAGAACTCTAGTGGTGATATTATACAGACACAAAGTGAGAACCCTTAATTACTGCTTTTTATAATTTAGTTAAACTACCTAACGGTTGAGCTTTTTATTCTGTACAATCCGTATAACTATTTTTGAGATACACGATTTAAAAGGGACTACTTTAATTGGCAATGCCTCGTTAAGAGTAGAAACATAATATTCACTTCCTGTCCTGTGAAACCTTCCCCTTCCCATCACTGCACTCGTAACAAGACAGTTAAAAGGGGAATGAATAACCATGCAGCTCCCAAGAACAGGGACTTTGGATAAGTCTAGTCTAATGTATACACATAAGGTGGCTTTATATGTTTTATTATATATATATATATATATATATATATATATGTCTATGGTTTACTTTAACACCTTTACATAGTTTTATAAAAGCATACTTAACTGTGAATGTAGGCTCTAGAAAATGGATGTCCACGTTATACTAAGTGCACAAACATTAAAGACGCACTGTTGGTACTATATGTTATATCTTGGAGAAAAAGTCTAATAATTCAACCATGTCTCTCCCCCAACACCAGAATCCATTATTTGATGGAAAGCGTGAGGATAGGAACTGCTCTGTCAAGTGCACAGGAAAATGCTGCATACAGAACCAATGACACACCGGGTAATCTGAGGCAAATGCACGTCACTCAGACACTCCAGTAATCAAGGCACCCAGGAACGTTCCATAAGCTACAGTGAAGACAGGGCTTCAAGCGACGTAGAGCAAGGAAAAGGGAAAGACAGGAAGTGAGAACTGTGTGAGGCGCATGGATTATGGGAGTGGGAGAGTATGTGTAATGGTGTACACACGCATATGAGCTTATGGTGTTAGCGTGTGTATGAGTGTGTATGAGTGTGTGGCTTTACAGTCTGCATCTCTTAGTATGTGTGAGGGTGTGTGGTACTAAATAATGCTAGAGAGTGTAAGTGTATGGGTTAGCATGCATGCATGTAGGTAGGTATGGATGTATATCAGTATATGGTGTTAGCATGAGAATGAGTATTTGGTGTCAGCATTTGCACGTGGGTGTTAGTGTATGGTGCTGGAGTGTCATAGTCTAAGATTAGTGGCGTAAGGGAGAGAGATAGTGTTTCTATTTATGTATAAGTGTATTGTGCTTGAAGGAGCGAGTTTGCGTGTGTTTTAGATACGTGTGTACATCTGTACATTTGTTTTAGCTACGTGTGTGCGTGTGAGTGAGAAACAGTGCACCAAGATGCCACTAAGCCTAGGCTCGCCTCTAACCACCCCATATATAGAATTATAATGCAGGAACACGCAATTTATTAGATATTTATTTTTACATTCTTTTCAATGTCATCTCTAGCACCAAATTAATTATGTTAGTGCCCTAAAACGTATATTCAAAAATAATATGGATCAAGTTGAACTGGAAGTGCTTACCACGTGGGCTGGAACTTGTGCCATTTTAGCAGCTGGAGTCCCCGGGCGTGGGTAAAACTGATTAATGAATAGACTTGGGAATCTGTATTCCTCAACTAGTTTTAACGTCTCCTTAAAATCTTCATCCGTCTCTCCAGGAAAGCCACAGATGATGTCCGTAGCGATTGTAATTCCGGGCACTCTGCAAGACAGATGGAGGAAACATGTTAAATAGTAGTCTAGGGACTTACAATTTAACCAAGACTGCAAATTTCCCAGAGGCCAGAGATTATCATTGCTTTAACTCTTTGGTACCAAAAAGACAGGAACTTATTCCACATAGCAAATCTGTATGGTTTTTGACGATTTAGGATAATATTTATGTTAATAGTTGACCTTTCCAGCAAGAATACTACCATCCACCGAATAAATATCATGAGAATTACCACTGCAGTTTTAAGTTTTAGAATTCTCTTTTCATTCTACTTTATGGTAATCCCTATACCAATTACATAAAAATGATATTTGAGACCCAATTTGCCACAGTCATGCCTCTAAACAGTTCACCGTAAAAAGATTACATAATATGATACAAGAGAACGTGAGGTTTATGTCCATCCCTAGTAAAGCCCAGGACTGGCTCTAGGAAAACGATTTCATCCTCCTTTTTGTCATAAATGTGGTCAAGGACGAAAGGTTCAAGACAGAGGGTCAGGATAGGCAACACATTATTGCAATCACCAACCAAGGCTAGGGTAGCTGGATCAGTAAATGGAGTGTTTATTGGAAGGCAATGAGACCCACATATTTGTTTATGACCTCAGAAATCACTTCTTTTCAGATGGATCAGAAGATCATATATCTCTGTTGTATATGTGAATCTAAATGATCACTTTGCACTTAAAAAAATCTGGTTTCATAGAAGCCCTTCAAATCACAACAGAGGTACAAAAAGTTATAATATGGTCAATGACACCAAGATGTTAGATAGTGAGGTAAATATGAAGAGTACCCATTTTTGCGTTGAAACAATGTGTCACCTCTCATGAATTTTCAATTATATATTTTTAACCTTCCTTGGCAAACAGGAAAAAAAGAAAAAAAAGTCCTTTAGGTCCCATCTGTACCACGACGTCGAAATATCAACAAGATATTCTAGACTGCAAAATTCTAGACTGATGAAAAAGCAATCACAGCACAGAGACACGGGGCAATCAGAGACAAGCCATTCGTTGAAATGGAAGAAGGGAAAGCTTGTAATTACACATAACAATCAGACGCCCTGACATTTGTTAGCAGCTGCTCTTTCTAACATAATGTTTGCCCTTCTTCAAATAAACATGGTGTAAAACATGAAGGTTTTATATCCGAGTGACTTACATTCACAAGAGCAGTAGTCAAAGTGATGCACAAAATCTTTCCGACACAGCTATTACCTTTCAACGAAGTCTAAATACTTCATTTTAATGAAAGAATATCAGGGGATACAAGGGGACCTAACATATGTTGATTTACTAAGACATAAGGCCCATGACACTTATGTATCACAACTCCTATGAATCTCAACAATCCCTCACACCAAAGGGCAGAAACATAGAATATGATGACAGATGGGAAGTATTCAAACCATCCATTGAGTAAAGTGTCCTCGGTCTCATCTTAGATTCAGAATAGCCATATCCCATGCATGTTTAAACTCCCTTCCACTTATAAACCTCTTTCCACTTATTTACCACCTTTCAGCAAAAGTAGAACTTCCTTCATGTATGACGACATATGTTGACCTTCACACTTGAACAGCTAGCTGGACTGCATGTCCTTGAAAACGGGACCAGTTTGCCAGCATGGCAACTAACTTTTTAAAAGTGAACTGCCATATACCACAGGGTCTTGGGGTTACATGTCTGTGTGTCGCCAGTTATAATGTAGTCAGCATTTTGTTTGTTTACTCTTAATGTCATAATCAATGTTATTTTAATACCACATCATAATAACAGGTCAGTGATTATAAAGGAATGGGAAAGAAAAATACGGATTACAGATTTAAATTACCTATATTACATTAAGGAATATCCCCGGGTCTAAAGTAAAATAACTAGTCGGCTTGGCTTTGGAGCTATGATGTAATACATCAGAATACATATACAACCAAGGTTTGACGTAAAAGAAAATGACATTGTTTATATAAATTATATAATGTTTTTCCCCAGTGTTATCAACTAATAATAATAAA
This sequence comes from Spea multiplicata, assembly GCA_009364415.1. Lineage (NCBI taxonomy): Eukaryota > Metazoa > Chordata > Amphibia > Anura > Pelobatidae > Spea > Spea multiplicata. The sequence continues at coordinate 16,276 of VKOC01047033.1, forward strand.
TATTGAGAGGGCTGAATATTGATAAAATAAAGTCTGGTTTCTGAAAGCAACAAACATGGCTGGAAATGTAAAAAGAAGCAGACCAAATAAAAAAGACATTGTGCAAATTATTAGCGAGATGCATAATGTGGCATTGCTCAGAGTGATAATAAAACACTCATTAAGGGTGACAATATTGTTATTCAGTAGTTATTTAAGTTACTATTTTATAATACCATTAGCAACACAGAAAGCATTTACAACTAACTGCATGGGCAGCTGAAGCCCCTTTCAGGAGTCTGTTCCCATAGCAACCATTTATAGGAGTAAGTAGCTTCAATGAAATGTATATTTGTTGCACTTAATCTTTGGAAAAGAAAAGTGTATTTTAGAAACAGAAGAAAAAAAATATCCATTCCGAGACAAGGTTGTCTGTCTAACGGTAATAAGATTTTTAGATATTTTCTGCATTTCTACATGGAACGAGCTTAGTACGCAAGTAGAAAATACAGGCGAGCCAGTAAATTGGCTCACAACAGCCTCTGTTTATTTAGAAACAAGTAAGGGACTATGTGAGATTTCTGTGATATAAATGCTTCCCTGGATATATGATGGGTCAAATGCTCTAGAGATTTGTGGATGCTGGTACATAAAGTCCTTGAAGGGCATTTGTCATATTCCCCAAATCCTACATTTCAGTGCCCTACATATTCATAATAAAAGTTATGGTGGGTAAAGGTGATGGAAAACCCTTCCACCTAAAATTAAGGGGTCTGGCTTGTCTGGTCGATGTGGATGAGTGTTTAATAACGCTTCTACTACCCCTACACACATACCTCCCTATTGTCACACATGCGGAGGGACAATACCTCCTTGTGGACATAAGACATTTGTACAGCCTTACAAGTGACAAGAACATGTAAAGAGCTTAAATGTGAATAAAATGCATTATTCTTCTTGCTTTACTCGGTCAGAAATCAGCAAGGTCCAATGCCTGGAGAAAGCAGAAAGTGACCTGGAGACCCAGGGATGCAGTTCTTAACTCAGAGTTCCCAGGTATGTTTATGCGATGCTGTTTAGGCAAGCTGAGTTTTAACAAGATGTTTTTGGTAATATCTGAGATATATTGTTGGCCTGTGCCATTACAGAAATTGGCCTGTGCCATTAAAATTCTGTTGCACAGAGAAATGTACAAAGACATTTCTTTCACACATGCCAGCACAGACACTTGACAATGACTCCTGCCACCAACTCGGTTTCAACTGATTTCAACCAAAATGAGCTGCACAGCTGGGTTTGCATGCGAGAAAAGAGTTGCATGGTCAGGGTGTACACAAATTACAGTATATCTTCAAGCATGTCAAAGGGGATGTGTAAAATTGTCACTGTGTCAGAACTGATGCACACATCAACATCTGCACATACGTATGGAGTAATCAGCACTTCGCAAAGATAATCCAGAGCGACGAACGCAGCAAGGTTAGAAAAAGCATACATGCAACCATTTTTAATGATTGGCTTTTATGGAGAAAACGTTTTACACCATCAGATACTAGGGGAAGAATTTCTTATTGTGTTTAACAAACATATTCTACTCAATTTTTTTTTAGGTAAGTGATTGCAATGATTAGTAGTTTCTAAATAGACATGCCGGGAGCAAGCTGTAGCATTTTAACCTTCTATAGCTTCAAAAGTTTTCACACTTGCTGCAAGGAGAGAATGGACCAATTGGAGGGACCATTAAACCTTCGGATTGGTCTCCAGCTGGTTACTACCATTAACTGTAAAGGCCGACAGTTCTGTATATAAACGTGGTACAGCAGATATCAGTAAGGCGGCAGATACTTTGGCATACGGTATGTCTCAAGGGAAACGGCATCGAGTGCTAAGTATCTACCCAGATTAATCACTCATGCAAGGTGATTTTAAGAGCTTGCCCTTGATTTTCCCACGTCCCAAGTGGTGGTGGTGGGGGGAAATACCTATAATATATATATATATATATATATATATATATATATATATAAAACACACACAGTTATATCCGTAATTGACAGAAATAGCACCTTACACACCTTTATGGCGATACGATAATTGAGATCCATGCAAACTATTTAAATTGCTGGACAGCACATACGTCGACATGCAAGGATTTTTACTGCAAGGTATGCCGTTTGGTTTACACAATCCTCAAACCCTGTTTTAAGGGTTGATTGCATGTCCGTAGGAGGAATCATTAAGACGAGGTGGGATTGCAATCATTGAGGACAGAGTTGAAAAGCTTACTCAATAAAGGTGAATACGTTGCAAAAAATGTTCTATAGACCCCAGCGAGGAGGCCGACTCACCACACATCAACATTTGATGCTCTCAGGTACCAGACTATTTGGGGTTAATAATTTGATTTCTTCAATAAAAAGTTAACTTGTTGATTATTCTCCTAAAAGTGTCTGTAAAATGTCCAATCATGCACATTTTCTTGTCTGCTGGGCTTTATTCAACACCGTACTGTAGCTAAAAATACAAATCACATGCTCTTAATGCTTACATTTTAATCACTAGAAAAGTTCAAAGTTGAAGACACAAAAACGAAAGATTCCATAAATACCGTGGAAAGACCCCGTGACAATTTAAAGAAAAAATGATGTCTCCATCCTGGTTCACACTGGACCGATAAATAGATGCACTGACAGTACAGGGGTAGAAACTGCTTATTAAATTATGTTACAAAACTATTACCATTACGTTACCAAATGTAAACAACTTTCACTGATATCTTAATATATCTCTCACATATTTAGAAACCCCAAGTTTGTTAAGTCTTAGCGGCGAGCTTGGTTATAGCAAAAAGGGACCATTCAGCAGAACAGTAGTGAAATGCGTAGGGACTTCTACTGAAACCAACCTACAGCATGTTGGGCCACGCAATTTACGGGGCACATTTCCTCTGCAGGTACTCATTTCATTCTCCCCATTTTCTTTCTCACAGTACTCCGGCGAGGCTGTGTTTACATGTGAGGTGCTGTAAAGACACAGCGGTACAGAGATGTTCTTGGGCTGCATTGTGGAAGTATTTGCAAGGAAATGACATTGTCATTGATCTCAGCTACACACATTTTTATTCTTTTTCTTCTGTAAGATTTCTAGACATTTACTCTTTTTAACATTGTGTACTCCACTCATGCTCGTATGATTTCGTTTAATATATTCTGTGTTTAACTTTTTATCCTATTGTCACTTATTTATAAAGTTTAATTAGCCTAATACAAACGTAATTGTCCTAGCAATGCTTCAATACGCTCTAAGTTCTCCCACATACTCAGCTGTTTTTGGACCCTAAGTATCAGCAGGGTGGGTAACACTCATTAGAAACCAGGAAGGAAAAGGGTTAAAAGATAAAGAGCAGGTGATTAACTGTGAAACGCTTCATGGGGCAGATAAGTGAAGAGTGTGGATTAAGAGAAAGAAAATCACCAAAAAAGTGGCTTTGTCCACTATAATAGCCCACTCTGGCCACATACTCATGGAATGGCCCTAGGGGATGAATTGATGCAACGTGTCACTGCCCAGGGTACTGAAAAACAAAAGCGAAAAGACCGGGACCATTCAACAGACGTGTGAAATCTGGCGTCGTTTTACTCGCTCTGTGTAGCTCTAATTACAGCACACATTTCCTTCAGTAAACAGTTTTAACAAAATCCACATCCAATGAAGCAGCTAAATGAAGAGGCGATAGGAGGTAAAACGGAATTCATTAACACCTTCTACGGCTCTTGCAGTCCCCTGGTATTACTTTGTAATATGACAATATATTCTGCTCCTACGAGCACACACTTCACATTTCATGCTGCTACTTCACTGCTAATAAATATATACTTGGAGCTTTTTGAAAAAGGCCCTGCATTAGCACTGGCTGCCATGTTAACAATAACACAAAACCTGCTTTTAGTCTCTAAGACGTTCCTGATTACAAAACCTTTGCTGCAAAGTAACAAACATATAGGCTGTAAATAAGTTGAATGGAACAGTTTAAATTAAATTATACCAAGACAAATAAATAATTGGATAATGATATTCTTCCTAACTGGGCCATATTAAAAGACATACATAGCTCTTATAGCAATTATTTGGGCTGTGTTTCTTTTTTTACGGCATACTCCTCTGTATATAGAATAGTGTTAAAATACGTTACTTCCCATCCACTGTAATGTCTATTTCCTGCTTGCCTGGAGAACTGGATCTAGTGAGTGCTTGAAATGAGGCAGGGATGAGTAGCAGCAAGAGCACAAATATCCATGGAATGAAGAATTATACTGGCAGTGGGATCCAAACACTTACGTCACTGAGATGGAGGATAGGCAACATATATACCGATTAGCCATAACATGACCTCCTGCCTAAAATTGTATAGGTCTCCTTTTGCCACCAAAACTGCCCTAACTAGTTGAGGCATGGACTCCACAAGACCTCTAAAGGTGTGCTGTGGTATCGGGGAGCAAGACGTTAGCAGCAGATCCCTTAAGTCCTGTAAGTTGTGAGGTGGGACCTCCACGGATGCATCCTGGTGCCTTGTGTTCTTCAGGTAAGCGATGCACGTGACTGTATTGTCACCTGCCCATTTTTCCTGCTTCTAACACATCAACTTTGTTGGCAAAATATTCATGTGTGTGTACCTACAGTTGCATGAAAAACGTGTGTGAACCTTTTGGAATTACCTAGATTTCTGCACATATTGATCATTACATTTGGGTTGATGCAATGAATTCCCAAGTATATGAAGACATTTTGCAGATGAATTTAGGGTGATCGGTCTCCCATCTTGATGGAAATTCAGTGATGCAACAGGACAACGACACAAAGCACAGGAGTAAATTAACAGAATTGTTTCAACAGCAGAAAATACGCATTGTGGAATGGCCCAGTCAGAGACCCGACCTCAAACCGATTGAGATACTGTAGGATGACATCAAGAGAATCCCATCATATTGCTGAATTGAAACAGTTTTGTGGTGTGTGTCTGATCCTCATCTTATTGCTGCAAAAGGACAGTCAACCAGTTATTAAATCCAAGGATTCACACATACTTTTTCCACCCTGCACAGTGTGTTCCATAAAGACATAAAAATGTAGAATTGTGGGTTATTTGTTGAAGCAGATTGAGATTGTCTATTGTTGTGACTTCGTTGTCTCCATAAACTTGGGAATTCATTGCATCAAATATAATGACTAATATATGCAGAAATCCAAATTGTTCACATACTTTCTCCCAAAAATGTATGTCAGAGTAAAGCAGAAGGTTATTATTTGGAAAAAAAGTCTCTAAGTTTATATATTTTATTTATATAGTGCCAACAATTTACGCGGTACTTCTTACAATATAAATACAAGGGGTATGACAAGACGAGAGTTGACAGACTAAGACAAACCGATACATTAGGTGGAGAGAGCCCTGCTCGCAAGCTTACAATCTAGAGGAAATGTGAGGACAAACATAAAGCACAGAGAAAGGGTGAGAGGTAGTGTGGTGGTTGTATCAGTGACAGGGAAGTGTTAGATAATAAGATGGTGTGGCTTCTCTGAAGAAGCGGGTTTTAAGATTTTTCTTGAGTATTGGGAGGGAGAGTGAAAACTGAAGGTTTGGTGGCAGTATGTTCCAGAGGTGCTGTAGACAGGAAATGGAAGTGAGGAGGAAATCCTTAGCCCATGGGAAGAATGTAAAGATCGAGCTGGGGAGTTATTTTTTTTTGGGGGGGACAGAACTTTATGGAGAGGCTTATATATTTAATTCTTAAGGTAATAGAAAACCAGTGGAGGATTTCACAGAGTGGGGAAGCAGAACGTGCAAGGAAGATAAGCCTAGCAGCTGTATTTAGGATAGATTACTGAGGAGAGAGTGGAGACGGTGGAATGCCAACCAGAAGAATGTTGCAATAGGGACGATGGAAAATGGTTAGGGAATAAACCAGAGTTTTTGTGGATTCTTAGGTGAAGAATGGGCGGATGCAAGAGATGTAAGCAAAGTGATCCACGACTTGCTGCTGAATAATGATATATGGAAGAAAAAATATAAAGTTCAGTTGGACTGAACATTAAAAGGTGCTGTTCTGCCAACTTTGCTGAATGTAATGATTGTATAACTAAATGCAGCATCGGAAAAATCGCTCCCAATACTGCTGAATGGCCGACCCCTTTCTGGAGATAATTCATTTGCCTCATTTGCACTTTGACACAACGCGAAAGTACTTCAGGACCCTCTTCCTCCAGCCCCCCTCATTCACTCTTTCTGCTGTCTGTCCAGACTCCTGCGATCACAGGCTGACAAACATCTAGTCGTCAGGACAAAATTCTGAGTCGCCATGGCGACCTGGCGCCTGGCGCCTGGGATCTGTGGAGCCCTGTCTTAAAGGCAGTGCTCCTGATCTCAGCTTGTTACCTGTATTAAAGAAACCTGTCCACAGAAGCAATCATTCAGATTCCAAACTCTCCACCATGGCCAAGACCAAAAAGCTGTCCAAGGATGTCAGGGACAAGATTGTAGACCTACACAAGGCTGGATGGGCTACAAGACCATCGCCAAACAGCTTGGTGAGAAGGTGACAACAGTTGGTGCGATTATTCACAAATGGAAGAAACACAAAATAACTGTCAATCTCCCTTGGTCTGGGGCTCCATGCAAGATCTCACCTGGTGGAGTTTCAACGATCATGAGGACGATGAGGAATCAGCCCACAACTACACGGGAGTGTAAGATGTTTTGTAAGAACGTTGATAAGGCAGCTGGGACCATAGTCACCAACAATTGGTAACACACTACACCGTGATGGACTGAAATCCTGCAGTGCCTGCAAGGTCCCCCCTGCTCAAGAATTCACATGTACAGGGCAGTCTGAAGTTTGCCAATGAACATTTCAATGATTTAGAGGAGAACTGGGTTAAAGTGTTGTGGTCAGATGAGACCAAAAATCGAGCTATTTGGCATCAACTCAACTCACCATGTTCTGAGGAGAAGGAATGCTGCCTATGAGCCCAAGAACACCATCCCCACCGTCAAACATGGAGGTGGAAACATTATGCTTTGGGGATGTTTTTCTGCTAAGGGGACAGACAACTTCACAGCATCAAAGGGACAATAGATAGGGCCATGTACCGTCAAATCTTGGGTGAGAGCCTCCTTCCCTAAGCCAGCAGAATGGAAATTCGAGCACGACAATGGCCGACAAAACATACGGCCAAGGCGACAAAGGCGTAAAATGCAAATCAATTTATAACTTATTTGAAATGCGTTATTCTGGATTTGTTTGTTATTCTATCCCTCACTGTTCAAATAAACTTACCATTAAAATTATAGACTGATCATGTCTGTCAGTGGGCAAACGTACAAAATCAGCAAGGGATCAAATAATTTTTCCCTTCACATTCATCATTTTTGATTAGAAAAGTCAATTGAAACATACGTCCTACAGAAACAAATACGTCCTACAGAAATCAAAGCCCCAGGAAACGATGACCTAATTATGATGGATCCCAACATTTCACTTACATAATATAGTTCTCAATAGAACTTTTGAGGAAGGATGGAGGGAACTTTCTCCCCACTAAGCAAAATTCCATTTTATTGCAATATACTTCTTTAACAATGTCAAAATACTACTGCTCCATAGAAGTCCACTTGTTTGTGGTGGATTATTTATAAAACACTTTACACTTTAAGCGCATCTATGATACTGTTAAGCAAAGCATGATCTTATTACGACAATTGGCATTTAATGAGAACAGAGCAATTACTGCTAATATGATGCTGCCATAAAATAGATGTAAGTTCTTGCTCTGAATCAATGAGTAGTTAAACTGCTCACACTGCCTCCCTAAAAACCAGCTCAGCTAATAGCTGTTTATGCTAAATTTTAAGAAATGTTCTTGCTTTAAGGTGTGGTACAGGCCTTTTGTAAATATGTGTGCCGCTAGGAAATTCAGCATTTACAAGCTTTCATAAACGTGCCAATGTGAGATATGGATTTTTTGATCTTGTATGTAATATAAGGAAGTTTTATTTTACTGAGAGGAGGGAAGATAAGGCGCTGCCTAGCTTCACAGACACTGAGTGTATATAAATACTTGTACAGTCTATGCTGTAGGGGTCTATAACCAGCTTCCCAGTCTGCCACAGGATTCCTCCCCCCTAAAAAAAATGAACCTTATGCTTTTTTTCTTCTTTTATAGCTGTGATGGCACATTAGCTTGTCTATTAGGCTATCTTGCTCACAATACAAAAAGTCAGGGCAGGATGAGTTGAGAGTTCAAGGAGCATATTCCTAACATTCATTCAGAAGACCTAGCACTGCCAAATGTCTAACCTGAGCCAACACGAACATACTGTGTATCTCTCGTTTTCTCTTGGAAAAGCACAGCCTGAGACAATGATTTTACTTGGAATAATGTCATGTATTAAATATATATCCCTTACACATACTGCATACATTAAAACCCTTTCCAAATACCAGCGTTAATGTTACAAATCACATTAAAACATTTTCCAAACTTCACCATACACGTATGTACTGTTGTGTGTGGGGGTCATTTAAGATGCTACCAATTAAAGAAATGTCTAGTCACTCAAAAGCATTGAACTACCAGAATCTGTGATTATTGACTGCCATGGTCTATACCTGTATCGCTCCCCAAAACTAATCCAATGCGAAATTTGAGTTATCATACGATGGGTCCTCAGGTCTCTGTCCTGTTCCTTAGACTCAGATTTGCACCATATGTATAGCCAGACTACTAAGGCACCAGATGCCAAGGAGAACAGAAAGCACCAGATGCCAAGGAGAACAGAAAGAGAACAGAATTTTTTTTACAATATTTACAATTATAATAATAACACGGGCTTGAAAGGGTGTCTGGTGCCTTCAGGCAGGTTCAACTACTTTTCCTATACATCTGCAATGTCCCCTGGATTAAGGGACTACATCTTTTGGACTATCCTCACTTTCCTCTGGAAATCCGTCTTAAGGGTCTCTGTGCACATTTTTTTCCCCAAGCTAAAGTCTCTTCCATATCACACATTATTCCACAAATTGTGAGTTAATTTTGCTGTCTTCAGTTAAAGTTTCTGAAGCAATAAAAAAAAAAAAAGATGAGTTGACTACATGACTTCTTCTAATTGAGGTCTACCAGTTGTTATCTGCACAGGTCAAAATATGGCCAAACCACTGATTTTTACATCGCTTTTTGTTACATGGTGATTAATGTAATTTTTTTTACAATGTATTGGATAAAAAGACATTTCATTTAACTAATTTTAAACTCAAAGGAAGATACCTTGTGACCACATTGTATTTTTGCCTCACTGTTATTGTTTTCCTTGTTACATTTAATTGCAATGTAGAAAGCAAATCTTACATGGTAAAACGTTTCCACAACGCCAAGGCCTACCTCAGCAGCTAGATGTTTGGCTGGGCTTCTGACACATGGATCCCCATCCAGCAGATGCCTCTCTCAGACTTTAATTACAGATTTATATGTTCTCATCATTGTTTTAGAACTCAACAGAAGAGAGACTTAAGACAAAACACTATGCATCTTAACTTCATTTCTATTCACCCTCTAATAAATGCCATCTGGTGTATACTTTGGGGGATATAATAACCGTCAAAAATCCTGCCATGTTATTAGAACCGGCACCAAGTTGCTCTGAAATACATATTTGAACAGATGTGTTGAAATTACATTGCTGACAACATAACATGAATAAATTCAGAGCAACCGTGTGTGTTGATTTATAATATATACGTAAAGGATAGATGTGGAGGAGCAGCTAATGTACGGAGTATATCATTACTGCCCAGGACACTATACAACGCTCACTCTTAAAAATGCTGTTCCATCTACTCTGGCAAATTTAACACTTTTATAACTAAATGCACCCCAAATGCTTGTCATGTGACACAAAAGCAGACAGTCTGTTGCCATAGAAACTGAAAAAGCTTCTTAAAGTTTGTTTGTGATTATACACCCAATGGAAAGAATATAATGACACATCCACTTAGTTTTATCGGCTTAACATGCTAAAAAGTTATTTTTTCAGTTTTGATTAAATTGAACTACAAAATAAAATCCAGAAAATAATAAATGGGTTCCGTTGGGCCCTTTTAATAATAGAAAGTATTATTCAGGAAATATGGTTGGTCCTCTCACTCACATGCATTACACCCCTAACCTGATAGAGCCCCTCAACAGGAACAATAACCGCAAAGTTGATCTTTAAGAGCACTTAATTTAAAAAGTCCAGAAACGGACAGCGAATGATGGTCCACCCTTACGACCCAAGCTGTTGTGGAACTTACATAATTAAACGATTTCCCTAAGAACTAACAGTGCCCCATGGAATATGACAGCACAGATCATATTCCATGGACTCGACTTTCGCAATATTATAAACCAGGTTGTTAGAAGTGAAAAAAAATCCACCAGTTACCCATAACACTCATTCCTACAGTATAAGATAAAGATGCATGAAGCAGTTGGGATAATAACATATTAAGGCACAATTACAAACAGTGAAATGTTACCATGTATATGAGCAATTACACTTGAACACTTGACTAAAGTATAATTAGATTAAACCATATTTATGCATCTACCTATCTAATCTAGGCACATCTCGGTGTTGGTCTATAATGTTACAGCTGGGTTTGTGTTATTTGATACCTTTCCAAGTATCCTTGTTGCAGTTTACTTTGTGTATTTGCGCGTCAATAAAAAAAATAAAACACAGATCTAAAAAACCTAGTAAAACAAGGAAAAACCCACGATGCCCATTCATGATTTAATTAGCGTATTTGATGAAATAATGTCTTCGATATTGACGACACTACAGACGGTGCCCGCTGTAACATATTACATGTACGAATACTTTCCCTTCCTGTTTGCCACTGAGTAGCAGGATATTTAAAGTTCTGCTAGGGTAGAATTTCCATTCATCTAGGAGCTCAGATGTACAAAACCATGTTAAGGATTTCCTAACTCCTAGGAGTCCATTTGCATGAACAGGAAAGGCAGCATGATCTGATCAACAGAAGAGACAGCTTCATAAACACAGTTAACCAGCAAGGAGCTCTTGTTGAGTGAAATTCTCCAGCATTTGTGATGACAGAAAAGGCTCAGATGTGTTTGGTTTATAATCAATAGCTTAATTGTAATTTCAGTAATGTGTGTGTGAGATACAGGCAAAGCGTGCACAGTAAAGTTATTAAATTGCTTTTCTGTGGTTACAAAAAATGACAATGCCTCTGTAGATGTACTGCATAACTGTCCTTTCCCAGGTGTGGTGGAATCAGTAGAAAAGGTATTTGACAAGAATTCTTCCACGGAACACAATGAATGGACAGTGAATGGACAGTGAATGGACCCCGAGTACACTGTTAAGTCTGATGATAGTAGTATTTAACATATAATGAGATTCTCAGCATGGTATATACAGGACTCTTAGATGTGTATCGGCCAAAAGATCTTGAATTTTCCTCAAGAGTTTTGATGTCCGACCTGATAACCCAGGTGATACGCAATTAGCAATATTTGCAGGTACACCTTTATCATAACTGTTGCCCTCTATACCACTAAAAATAACAGACCGATCACTGCAACCACTTCTGAAGAACAGTGGGGCAACCTAATGGATGATCCAGGTGACTGTGGAGAACATCAGAAATGGGGGAAGGAGTTTACGGGCTACTGCATGACATATACAGGAGAATACACCCCAACCTACTGCTACTTATATGAATGGAAGGCGCTCATTTGGTACCTTTTATAGGGCCACACTGTTTTAACCAACCTCCACCGAGGCACCGTACTAAAGTATAACAAAAGTGGGTTTGGAAGCCGGATAATGTCAATGGGGGACATCATTAGTAATTAGTTCAGTAATAAACAAAGATTTGGTCCTATTTATAGGCTGGTGGTATGACAGAAACAGTTTTAGTTTTTGTTTTATGTATTAAGTTTATGAATAGTTGTTCTAAAGGTATAAACCATGCACTCACACAGATTAAGTAAAAAAAAATATAGATTTTAAGCATGCTTTTACATTACCTCTAAATTAGAAAAAAATTAAAAGAAATGTAGAAAGAAATATAAAAAAAAAATGAAAATGTTGTTTTGCGGAAATGTGATATTTATTTATTTATTTATATTTATTGAAGAGACACATTTTCACTTAGAACACGTCTTCAAACTGCATCATTGTGATCATAAATAAGCAGTTAGACAGCATGTAATGCATGAAATACATTACATATGACGATCACACAGCCACTGCCCGAACAGACATCTGTACGGATAGTGGAATGGATGGCTCTGCGATCTGCACATCCTCTCCAGTTTCATGAGCATGTGAAGTACTAAACGCGGCTGGCATTTTTGACAAATGAAAGCGTGCGGCAAACAAGTGAAAGTGACAAAACAAGGGGATGGGTAACGAGATTGTAAAGTCGCAGGATGTCATGGTCAAGTCACTAATACTTTTGCTGGGAACCAAGTTAGCAGATGGGACAGATGACAGATAGCAGTCAGATAATTACAAGCTGCTGGCTTTCCGCATTCAAAGAACCATTATCATAATGTTACAAAAAAAGCACACTTTGATCAATAATACTACTGAGGCAGGTTCCTCAGCGTACAAATCAGATATGATATTTGGATTAACAAAAATACTGAAACGGCCAGTCTCCCTTGATAGAGATTCTGTCCTAGTGCATTACCTAGGCGGGTGTCTGAATATTTAACAAGTTTATTTCATGACATACAAACAAGGTTTGGCTCTCGTGGAAGCAATTGTTACATAACACTGTACAAAATAATAACAGCAGAGGTATATGAATACTGTCAGGACCACCATTGGCGTGTCTGGACAATGATATTAGTTTTAATGTCTGTCAAGAACACTACTGGGTAAGCATGAGCGGACAAGGAAACGTGATGAAGTTGATGGTGATATAAGCAGCTGCAAAAAACATCAGAATCTGAAACATAGCAAAATGCACAAAAAAAGTGACATATGTGATTTATACAGTGTGATAAACTTTTATTAACACGTTCTTGATTTATAAAATGCATTTGTCCAGAGGGAGGAAAATTATGGCATGTTAAGGTCTTAAGTAAAAAAAAAAAAAGCAAACAAAAAAAAGTAAAATAAAATAACACTCATTTCTAATTTACAGGCCGGAGATTGGTTGGGAGTGATTAGAGCGGTCTTACAAAAATAAATGTTCCCTGAAGTTTCTCAAGGATGATATTGATCCTTCTCAAACAGGACACACATAGTAGTTATGCAAATTATAAACTAAATGTCTCAACAGACCCATCAATTTCTCAAATAATGTCTCACCATAAAATTTTCTTTGCTATAAAGCATGGCCGCTTGTGGGTTTATTAGCAACCAAACATACAAGCACATGCTAACATCATAAAATATGTGATTTGCACATTGCTAAGATATTCTCAACCTGTGGAACAGCGAGGAACAAATGGACCACGCATAGAATGAGGACTTGCTTAATATCAGAGAGCAGAACAGGTCTTGGCCGGCAGATAAGGGCTGGGGGGGTGGTCAAACATTCTCACCCAAGTATCACCCTTTATCTTCTATACTTCTTATGAGCTAAGAATCTTCTGCTTATACAGGATATTTGGTCATGCAGCCGGTACATTCCATATAAAGAGAATTCAATATAGTAATGATATACATACAACTATTTAAGCATATGAAGCTTTAATGCATAGAGTCAGAAATTTTTGAAAGAAAAGACTACAGCTGCATTTAATAAGCCATGCCCTCAAGGACAGAAGCTATGCTTACATAGCTTCTGTATGTTAAATAAGTATGCATTGAGAAGAAGGAATGCATGTTTATATGCAAAAAACGTATAACTTAGGGATAACAATAGATATTCCCTGTAAACCCACTGGAATGGCATGTCAAAAGTTTGAGCATTTAGCAGTCCTAGGAATTAGTTTTAATATTGTTATAAAAAAACAGAGCCGGTAGAAGTGAATGTTCTATTTCATGCTGCATCTCCCCTTGACTTGAGAATTCTTGCATAAACCCCAAAGTTCAAAACCTGAATTCTATGTAGTGAAACGGTCACTTCTAAGTAACTCTTACAAAGCTTTACAACAAATCTCCAATTTCAATTTACAGCAGATCTTAGAGATCTTGATTTAGGTAATAGTAAGGGAAAAAAACCCTGAAAGTAAACATTCAAACAGAATGTTTATAAAAAAACCAATATGTTGGGGAAAAAGTACTGAGATGACTATTGTCTAAGCATAGAGAGCGCAAACGTAAAAAATCATATCAATCTGTGGTTTTGCAGGGGGAAATTCCAGGGACTGAATTTGAAGGGAAAAATAGAAATACTTTATAACGGTAACAAGATCCATGGTATAAATTTAATCTGGGATGATTTCTATTGCAGATCAACAGAACCCCCCCCACACAAAAAAATACTAATGTAGCAATAGGAGATATTTATTTTATTTGTATGCAGGGTGTTAAGTTTTATCATGAACTTTATGGTTTCTTCACATTAACATAAATTATGGAGCAGTGGAAGTAGAGAGGCATGAATGCAAGTAAATGTAATGATAATCAATATGTGCATTTAGTTTTGTTTTTCTTTTCCTGATGGAAGTATGCACTAAAGGTAACAGTGCATGATGTATGTGTGTGTGTGTGTGTATGTGTGTGTGTGTGTATGTATGTGTGTATGTATGTATATATATATATATATACACACACACACACACACATACATATATACAGATTCATAACTGTGCTAATACTTTAACATACCACGTCATTATTTCTCTAACCTTCCTCACGGTCAGGATCAGGGCCAAGGTCGATACAGTAAACTATATAGGTAGACAGATCCATGAACCGGATTGAATGTATTCACAGATTTGAGTGCAAAGGACACAGGTAGTACAAATGACTGGGGACAGGGTCGCAAACAACAGTTGTGTCCACTGTGCTGGGGAAGGACAGAATGTGGCCACATCCAACATCCAATCTATAACAACTTTAACCATGAGATGTCCTGCTATCCTGTTTGGATTCATGGCTGCTTTGAACATTAATTCCATCTCAATTTGCTTGCTTTTATTGGGATGTAGAAAACATTCCTTATGAATAAGCCTTACACCACTGGAAGTAGAAAAGTAGTCATTTTTAAATAAAAATATTTTCGGAAAAAAAGCTATTACAATGTTTATCATATCTTGCAAGCACCTTACGAAGCACATTTTTGTATGTAAACATGCAATTTGGTTGTATTTGTGTGTACAATGATATATTTTTTTATATAGACTTTATGAGGTGTGATAATCTTGTATAATATGGAGGAGAATATATTTTGCATGGACAGTGGAGTTGCATGCCAATTACTCATCACACAACACACAAAATTAAAAATAATATCAGCCTCAACCACTGGAGGAAAGTAGTCATGTATCATTCCCCAGGGAGTTTGTCACAGATTTAGAAGGCTCAGAAAAGGTACATAATAGAAGAATCACTTCTATTTCAGATATCGCATCAAAGCAGCCTTCTACTGTGAAATAACCACGCTCTTGCACAGTCCCTGACGTGCTTCTGTAGTCGCATCATGCCATGAAGGTGTAAAAGCTTTTTGTTTGTTCACCTGCAGGGAAAGGTCTTTTATCAGGACAGTTAAAGATGAACTTGCTGCAGTTTACGTGGCAATGTACAGAGAAGTTATACAATCTGATCGGATCCGAGTTATCAGAAAATTAGGCATCTATATTATGCCTCTGTGGCTAGCTGAGCACGACCGGCATGCATTCTAAACATATTTTTGTTGTTGAATTTCATTAAGGGCCTTCAATGGAATTTATTATGCAAATAATCTGTGCATAGGAAAACCATGTCAGCTTTTATCTCTCTTTCGAGGAGGACACTGAAGCAGTGACCTTTCACCATCCACCTGGCTTCTGAAGGCTGGAGTAATGATCCAGCTGATAAGCAAGCAGGTGGCTCTTCAGCTACTGCTTGTAAAGGGCCATGTGTCCAAGGTGATATCTGGATAGAAGCACATGAATGGAGTACCAAATTACTATTCAAATAAGAATCATTTGCATGAAGATTCCCGTTCATCCTTGAAGAATCGCAGACACATGGGGAAAGCGCTACCTGAATCTACTCCAAATGACATGATGGGACTTGACATCTCATGCTGGTAATAAAGGTATTCTGCAATAATTGTCACCTTCTGAGTATGTAACTAATTAATGTATATCTCTTTAAAATGACTTGTGCTCTTTAAATGATCTCTTTGTGGCAGATGTAGCGTAATTCTACCCTAAGGGTAATTCAACTGGCAGGGAAGAACAACTAAAGTAACGCTATGTGAGGACATATTTACATATGTTTTATCCCAGAGATGCAAAAAAACCCCAGTTATAAGATTATAGGGAGGAAACTACTGTTATATTTAAAAACGAAGCAACATGTTATATTTTTAGCCTAAGGCGGACATAAGAAACTCACATCTCATTCAGTCTTTTCATCCCCAGAATACTGACGTAAGAGGTAAGGGTGGGAGAGCCAGTAAAACATATTTAATTTACTGGCGAAACGTTAATGAGCCCGGAAAAAATGAAAAATTATTTATTCACAGATTTAATTACAAGTAGCACAACAACAACCAGAGCTGTGACTACCTAGATCTGGCAATTTGTCCAAGATTGTTACAGGAGATCTAATCCATTCTACTTGCCGCTATAGCATTGCGAGATCCGTGTAAGGAGGAGTAAGGAGTACCTCTCATATGTCAGCACATCATGCTGGGAATCAGGTAGGATGATGAAATATCCATGTATAATGGTATGTATTCGACCCCTGATATTATGCAGTTGGACACATTCTGCTACAGTCTGGGAAGCCTGCCAACTCTCACTATAAACATATTGTGACTTAATTACATTAAGGGATACTAATAGTGGTCATTTAAAATCTTTATTAATTTCAGGTTTCCCTGCTGTATAACATGAGGCTACTCACAACATGACAAAAGTGTAATTACGGACTGATGCGTCTGCGTAGGTTTGGTAAACTCACATCAATCTACACGCATACAAAGGATTGCACCCATGTCACCCGGTCAATAACAAATATAATTGATACCACGGCCTGGCTGGGTGTTAGCCAAAATCAAAAAGGTGTAGCCTGTGCAAGGATCGTGAGAGTTGTAGTTTATTGCATTAACAGGTTCACCCTATCCAAATACTTACCAAAGAAACAAAAGGTATGAAACCATATCAGCACGGCTGATATTCATTAAGTATCTCCACACTCTTAGACTCTTATCTTGACCAGCAAAGATGCACGGCATACCGTTTGTCAACCTACAAACTAAATAGAATGCAGTTTGGATTAGGTGATCAAACAGTGAAGGGGAGTTTGGGCACAGACCCTAAACTGCAGATTAAAATGGTGAGACTACTGCTAATGTTTAATCTCAAAGGTAAAA
Source organism: Spea multiplicata (assembly GCA_009364415.1). Taxonomy (NCBI): domain Eukaryota; kingdom Metazoa; phylum Chordata; class Amphibia; order Anura; family Pelobatidae; genus Spea; species Spea multiplicata. The sequence continues at coordinate 33,807 of VKOC01047033.1, forward strand.
TAAAGCCGTGGGGAGAGGCTGCTGGGTGAGAAAGCAATTGAACTACCATTAAATGAAATGGAGCAGTGAAAAAAAAGCATGAACGTTCCAGATTCCCACGAGATTGTAACCGTCTCCCCTAGTCTGCACAGTGTGTGACAAGCATGAGAGGAATGAAGGAGTGGAGGTCGGACACGCTTTCTGTGAGGCATAACACAACGTTTTCAGACTTCACAGTCCAAGAGTCCAGTCACAAGGGAGGGAAACAACAAAGCACAAGGGCTTAGTTAGGGCTTACTAGCTGTGGTTAACTGCTCGGCTGGAGCGTTCCAGGGGCTGCCAGGATTACACACAGCGTGTGAGTCAGGTTTTCTCCTGATTTCAATCACTAGTGTGGGAGCAGAAGTCCCGCCACTGTGTACTGTTGCCGCCACAGTCTATTGTGTCGAACAATAAAATAATAAAGACAGTGCTGCACATAGCTTTGGACCAGAGCCAACCTTCAGAGACATTACAAAACACCTACTCTGAGGCAGCTCACATCAAGCAGAAATATTCTGCAAATATCAGATTTAACCCTTTACGTTTGAGGGAAATTTCATATACTGCACCCTTTTCTGGTGTTGTGAGGGTTAAATGTCAACAAAAACAATGCAGTACCTTAAAGGGACATGCTGGTTCCTCCTCTTTGGCCAAAAAGTGCCTTTGACCTGAATGACACTTTCTCTGTTAAAAATCATCCCCATACTGGGGGTTACATATAACATTTCTGGGGTAAACTAGTAAGTGGTGACGTTAACATAGCAGCTTGCTGATTACTCCACTTTCACCACCACAGTTCTGTAGAATACGTTTTTACATTAACAGTCAAATGGTGTGACAAAATGAGAAAGTTTACCGAGTTGCTGTAACTACACAGCACAGATGACCTGTTCAGTCTTTATTGGAACATGTCTTCACCGCACTGCAAGCTTCTCCCCAAGGCTGTCAGGGATCTGTCAGGGCAAAATACCCCCTTGAGCAAAGTTAGCCCTATATATAAATAACAGTGTGTGTGTGTATATATATATATATATATATATATATATATATATATATATATATGTATATGTATATGTATATATATACATACACACACATATATATACATACACACACACCATACTTGCTCGATTACATGTTTTTATCAAGGTCATCTTCTAATCAGACCTCAAACAGAGGTTTGACTACAACACTGAGATCCAAATCCTCCGCAGCGCTGCAGGGGACCTGGATCCTCCTCTCCGGCATCTGTGCGATGAGCGGAGACAACCTCCGCTGCTGCCGGCACTTCCGCCGGGGCTTCTATGGTGGAGCACCGGAAGGTCATCTGATGCCGGCACTCAGTCATAGTAGAAAGGGATGCACTGGTAAGTCGGGGGGGGGGGGAGATGGTTTCAATGGTTTTCTGGAGGCATATAGGGGGTTAAAATGCATATCAGGGAGGCAGAGTGGCATGCATGGGTGTATAAGGCATATCTGGGGGGCAGAGTGGCAAATATACATATATATATATTTTTTTTATTATTATTTTATTTTTTTAACCTTGTCACCAATGGACACTCCATTAAAACTATAACGGATATAACATCTATAGTTTCATCTTTACAGTTTGACATGGCGCTTGCATTAGCAGTGAAAAGGGCCAATCCATAATGTATACATAAAAGCCCCACATAATCATACATTCAACAAGTGCTGAAATGACATTACATAGTTAATTGTGACAGTACTGTTTCATTATCATTATTAAAATATGTACAGTTGTTAATTTCTACGAGCTCAGCTAGGTATACTAGGTAGTTATTATGTACATAGAAGTGTAGTAACTGTCAATTCCTATACAGACATATCATTGCTCCCTGCTGAGGAATAAATGACACAGATGAGTGTTACGCAGCAGCTGGTAATCACACTGTCAAGAACTAAGAACTACCCAACAGGACACACATTCCAACACATGACAAGATGCACACATTAAATGTGAACTACACTACTTATACATTTATTCACTCGGTTCCAAATACAATCATAAGAGAATGTTCTATATCACTGTAGTTATTTGGTGGTAGACAAATGCCAGAAGAGGTGAGTGAATAAAGTGTTTCTTCCTCAGGGAAGTATCTGAGCTCTGAGTAGAGTTTGGTCATGCCCATTCACTGCCCCGTACTGCCCATTCCACACTCACTCATGAGGACACTATACTCACTCACAGTCCCTGACTGGAGACATACCTATAAAAGAAAGGGAGCCTCATGGAAAGCCATGAGTCAGAGTGTTTAGGAGAGAATATTACATAATCTTCTGAACTGAAAAAAGCCATGTCTACACATCAGTCACACAAATTCTTGCTACCAAAGTTTATATTTATGTTTTCAAATTATCATCATTATAACCTCATTTTAAGTTTACTTAAAGCTGTTGAACTCCCTTTGTGTTGTTACTGGTAGGAGTAAATGTGTTATTTCATTAGAGCCATCACAACAAAGCTGAAGTAAGGTTAATTGCAAAGAAACTCAAGGAAAAAGGGGAAAAAAAACAATATTTACTCAATATAAAAAAACTCTTTAAAACAGAGAAAACAAAAATAAGAATTTCGAAGCTACAATATTAAAATTGTAAAGGACTCAGACACCCAATATATCCGGTTAAGAGAACCTCTAAACCAGTTGTCACATATTCAAAATAATGTACTTCTGTGGTTAACAAAATTCTGTATTTTTGGACAATTTTTGCTGCTCTCTAGAAAGAGCTTTAAAATGTAATGGAAAAATACACTGACTATGCAAAATGTCCTACAGCTTTGTAGGCAATGAGTTTCCATATGACATTCCTATCAAGAACAGCAACCTCTAAACCTAAAACTATGGTCCAATTTTCTACGCGGTAAATCAGGGAAATCCATATTCATTCCTCAGCGAATTTACAGATCTGATTTGAACGATAAGTGGCTTTAAAAACAGCTGGATCAGTCCAAGGGTAGAATTTATAACTGTCACATTTACACTCCTGCTTGTTGGCTGCCCTTGAGGAACAAAGTATTTTTCCACTTGTGTAGTGCAGGGACTTAAGCAGAATATGGTTTTGTTAGATTAAAAACAAAAAAATGGAACAGTTTTATAACATCACATGAAATCTAACCACAAGACATCCACTTCAGATATACCATCTCATAAGAACTCCAGAAATCTACAGCTATAGACCAAGTCATGACTCTTAAAGTGACATTTTATGGAGCGGGACCAAATACATTAACAAGATGTTAGCTGTACTCAGTGCTCGGGATGTTACGAACAAGACTAGGTGATGAAGCTCGTAAGAACTGCAAGGAGATGATCAGAGACAAACCCATTGTGTTCACAGTTCTGGAGATGTGTTACATTAACACATTTCCTCATCTTCTGTTCTTCATTATATCTGGCACATCTACATGATACAAAGTGCATGCCTGTTAATCTGCGTTAATCTACCCACTACCAAAAGGCCCTGTAGTGTCATTAGCACCATGTTCGTGTGTGGACATTTTTTCCTATAGTATGTTGCCAGGTAATGTAGTTTCTGATTTTCACAAAGTAGAACCTTAGTAGAAGTTAGAAACGTACGCAGTAGGGATTGCAGAGGTTCGTACACTGCTGCACAGGTCTAAACTCAAACATCGGAGACAAAAGTGAGAAAGAATGCAGTACATATATTTAAGCGTAAGGACTAGATTCTAAAAATGACAATAGCATTTTTTTATTTTTTTTTTAATTTATATAGTGCCAGAATCCAGTCCTCAGTTTAAACCAACCATCCACACCTGTAATTATCAGTCACCTTTTAGATACCGAGCCAAAAGTGATCGTTGTTACGGTTACTGAAGTATTACATCAATAGTTACTGCTTAGTGGATTAAAGGGCTGAGGAGAACAAGATCCAAGTTTTGTGAAGGAATACCGCTTCCCATAGATCCAAGAAGGATGGACGCCACCTACATAAATTTGTGCTTATGCTCCTAGAACGTATCCAGCTTGTATAGATAATGTTTTAGGAACGCTCCGTTGAGCCACTAAGACACCTTGAGCTACTTACAACATAATCGGCACACCAAAAACAGAGTGATTGATTTAATTACAATATAACTATGTTTAAAGATGATTTTTACAATTCCCATATGCAATATTAAATGTAATATTATAATAATGTCCCAAACTCTGTGTAAAAATATACATTAAAGTATCTAATAGCAGTTGACGTTTACAGTGGCCTCACTTTAACCTTCATTTTAGTGTCAAATAATTCCTGCCAAAAACACAGCAAATCTCCTCAAGGGAGAGAGACATCTGTTTTTCTGCACTTGAGAAACAGGGAATTGGATGCGTCCAATGCACATAATGTATTCTCATTTTACAATCTCACAAAAGCATTAGTTGGATACCACAGAAGGAATTAGCAGATAAGCCATTCTTGCAAGTTCTTCAACATGCTACTGTCAGAAACATGTTGCTAAAATTGAAGTAGGAACTACATTAGACTGAAGCGCCGGCACACATACAATAAACTATTTGTAAAGCAGTTAAACAATAACACTTCTCCCCCCCTTCTTTACAGCTTGTATAATTTTTCAAAGAAGATAAATGCTTTAATATATTAAAATGACCAAAATCAGCAGTGTTGCTCAAGAAAACTGTAAGATGTTGCATCTACTACAAATAGAATGTATAGTGGATTTCCACATATATGAACTCAAAAGATAATAAACTATTGCCTAGTCTCATTTACAGTAACATCAGAAAGCATAACAAAGCAAAAACATTAAAACACTCAACATGAGTAATTCACAGTTTAATGCTATTTACAATGACATGAGTTTAAAACGGTACCCTACTCTGTCGGATGACCTGCAGGGAAGACTGGCAACTTTTATCCTGCGGGTAAGACTAGTAAACAGTACAAGTGTAAACCTACTTGCTGGACCAAAGACAGCCCAATAAAGAATAGAGCAGGTGGTTTTAACAGGCATCTTTTAAAAAAGCACATTACCCAACACATTTTGGTGCATTTCGCTTTAGGTGCTCCCTCTGGATATGCTTTGAATCGCAAATAGAGGTCCTACTGACAACAATATAAAGTTGTTCAACATCACTCCTAACCTTTTGCCTATTTGGTTCTCGAAGGAAAAAAGATAAAGCTTTTCTAAAAGAAACCCGGAGTGTCACACGTAAGATTTTTTTTTTATTAGTTTTTTTTACCAAAACTGTTTTGAGTTGGCTTCTTAAACTGGTGATTTTTTTTTTTATTAGTGTCCATGTATTAAGTTGGAGAAGGTGAATTATCCTATTCCAAAGGAGTGACCTCATATAGGTAAAATGTGTACACACAGTACTATAGCTCTATAATTTATACACAAATCATGTACCCTGCATGTGTCATTTCTACATACAACCTAGGAATCAATAAGGTTTGTCTCTGGCATCCCTTTCACACCTCTACATGCACCATCATGCTAATCACACGTAACAGGCCAAGCAAACCATCTGTATTCAAACGAAGGAGACTTAAACGCTTCACACCAGGGGATAGATCTGAAGGTTGTGTGGATGCCCCTGGAAGATACTCCAATGACATCTGTAAACTTAAGTGGAGACTGATATAGGCCCCTTGACACAAGATCAATGGCAATAGGCACTTGAAACATCTACAGATTCTTTCTGAGACACATCCTATCACAAATACACTTTTTCCTTCAGACTTTACAATGGGAAATTCAAACTCATGTATAGTGTATTAACATGTCCATGCGGACACATTATTTGATTATATAATTCTGTTTTTGCAAGAATAGATGACACAAGGAATAAAGAGTGACAGTCCCACACTATTTCTGCAGTCATGTATTCTTCTTCTGGAATATGTAAATTATGTTTTTAAATATATATATATATATATATATAAAAAAAAACTTACCTTAACACTAGTTCAGTAAAGTTATCCCATCCCGTGTGCATTGAACCAACATGGTCTGACACGTACCTTACACACACAGGTAAACATGGGTTATGTTTGCTAGCAGTTATGTGGTATTTAAAAAAAATATTTGAAAACCATTTGTAAATTAAGGAAAATCAATAATGGACATCATTCATTACAGAGAAATAATTAGGCTTATGAAAAGTACTGATCAAATACATACTAATGTAATGCCAGTGATTTAATGAACACTGCTTTTTAGGATGCATAATTACCTAACTAAAAGAATAGTTTTTGAACCCATAAAGATTCAAGGTGGCAATGACATAGTGGTATCTGTAAATAGGTGATAGAATTCTTTTTTCCATAGGCATGCTACATAAAAGGAGTATGACAAGACAAAGCCATAGTCTACAGGATGGGCTGCCATAGCCTCCTGCCATCAGATGATCCCTAAATGACAGTCCACAAGCTTTTACGTGCAGTGCCAGTGATGTTAACTAAATACTGTGTGTGGGGGGGTTCACCATTTTCAGCTTGCTGAAGACGCACTTCAGCCATCATATGTACTTTTAATTGTTGTGGTCGCCCCTGACACCCCTCCCAGCTACTTTCCATTGACTTAACATATCTCCTTGCGCATGATCTAGTTTCCTCCAGTCGGCTCCAGCGCTAACTTGGCGAATGCTGTGACACCAATGCACATGTGTAGAAAGCGCAGCCATTACTTTCAAGCAGCCAATCAGGGGCAAGAATCACTGGATCACAGAGGAGGAGGGCAGCTGCAGCTTTATTTTAAGTGCTTTATATCTGTTTTTGAAGAATACTATCCTTTAGTGGTGCATTCAGGGGACAATAGATGGTCCCTTTAAATTTCAGAGGCAGATTGGCAAGTATTGTGTTACAAACCTACTACCATGTATATGTACATGTCTTTATTAGCCACATAGAAACCCTGCTTTCGTAATGCATATGATTATCAAGTCGAATAAGAAATAGATTACATAGAGGCTAAAACAATGCATTAGTTGGCTGGATTATTTTATCCTGGCACTGAAAAGGTTAATTGTTATACAAAAGCCTGTTAGGCTCAGCAGTCAGAGGTGAGATAATAATCCATGCTGTGTATTACCTCCTTACAGAAGCCTAACTAGAAGCCAAGGAAATTACGCATTGGCTCGCTCATTTTACTCACTCGCCCTGCTAGCTGAACTCATCAGTGTCTATCTCCGCGGGCGTGAAACTGCAGCAGATGTTCCAAGGGTGTGCATGGAAAGTGTTAACAAGTACAGCTATGGTGCATTTATCAAAAGGAGATGAAAAGGGGACATTATACATTATAAACTAAGAAAAAAACTGTACCGACAGGGTGTTTGTTTAAATTATTATCCATAACCTCCATTGTATAGAGATGCTCAATGTGCTGGAGTCATATCAATTAAGTCGATAAGTAATAATAATAAAAAACAATACTACTACTAATTACTACACAATTTAATCTACAATTAAGCAATGCTGAGCCTTCAAGCCCCAATAAGTACCATTAGATATTGAGCTGGATTCACGGGAGCAGTATAAAAAAAACTCATCATGGGAAGAACAGCACACAGATCTGACCATCAAGCAAACAAGGGGAGAACATTTCTGCCACTTAAGGGTTAAAATGTCTGGAAGGACCTAGACAGAGGTATACTATGTTGAACTGGAAAGCCCATGATCAGAAGTACACCAATATTTGGGAATAATGTGTGGTTTATAAGATTGAATTCATTAAACAACCTCAATGGAGTTTCTTCACTAAAGTTGGTAGAAGATGTTGCGGTTTTAAGTCGGTCACTTCACAATTCATTATGAAGGGCCCTGTAAAATGCATCATTTAATGTGTAGAGAGACTTTATAAAACCCTCAGTGGTTAAACTATGCCCTATACAGGGCCAGTCGCCTCGTACTGAAGCAGCCGCTCAGGGGGGTTGACTCTTCGTAATGTATAGTGAAGGGAAAGAGCTGTCACACAAACTCTCCTAAATAAACCCTAATATGTATAATGTGGATGAAAGATAATAGAGAAAATCTAGATACAGGATTATATCTTATTATATTTTGACAAGAAGATTAGTGCTGGGGGAAAGATCTGTACTCTGGTAAAGCTCCATTAGTCAATGTATTGTTAATGTATTTGTTTCTGCTGTATTATCAGTTTAATGTGGTCAGTCCTCGGGCAGTATAATTTATCATTGCCAAAACGTGGCTTACACGGCACAGCTCTTCATTTTTACACCATGTTTGGGGCACTGCACACCTTTACACGCAAACATTTGCTCCTTTCGGATTAGCAGAATGTCTACTCTGTGATGTGTACATAAACTCACATGTATGCAGACAGGGAGTTCCATAAAAAGCAGATTCACTGATATACTGCATGCTGTAACAGACGCAGAGTACCATTTATTTAATGGTTGCTAAGTGGAAAAAACAACTAAATGTAATAACTCAGAGGTGAAACCTCAAATTAAACCCTACCTCACCCTCTAAGTGGTGATCTATCACTACAAGTATGATTTGCATGATCTAGTATATACATATTACATACATCAAGCTTTGAATTCTAATCCAAGACCTCCATTAGACCTTTGAGTTAAAACTGTTTATTGACATTGTTCATAGAGAAAGAAAAACATTTGTGAGCATAAAATAGTGTACGATGCCTTACGTTGAAGGTATTGATGAAGGAACTATGTGTTCCAACACATTTTAACACAAACATCCCAGTCATTTGTGCCACAACACTGTCACAGATCTTCAAGATATTTTCATATTGCCTTGGGACATCTACCAGGATGAGAGTAGCACTTGTGGTTCACAAGATCCACTGCTCCTAGATAGTGATGGGAATTTTAAACAACTACAAGCAGAACAACCTCAAGAAGTATTGTAATATTTTTCCCAGTGTGCTTTTCACAGGTTTGTGTGTTATATAACTGCTCCCACAACCATGAAACAATTTTTGTGTTTTTACAGTCTTATTACCTACAGATACCATTGAAAAATCAAGGTCTTCACATACCTATTACTACTCATTATAATAACAGCTTAGGAAAACGCGATACATTTGGCATCAAGCCTATCTGAAGAAAAGAAAAAGCTTATTGAACTAGATGATCCTGTTAAACAACCTTAGGTAGAAAAAGAACTGTGTCTTGCAAGCTTATCACAATCACCACAACTCCTGGCACCCAACATGTGCTGCGTCATAAATATCCAGAAGGCTTCAACTTGAGTGCCCACTTCTGTGCTGGAGTGTTTATGAAGTGCAGAGACAACCTGCTCTATACGGGACAGCGGCTGTATCCACCGTAATGGTACCCAGTTACGCATGTAATAATACATCTATAATAATAATACGTCTATAGAAGAAGTCATCATAGAATGAGCCCCCTAGATGCACAGCAATTGAGAACACGTTGGTTCCCTGTCGAGTTATTCTAACAGTCTCCAGCCATAGACACAGCTTACAGGCAATTCCATCAGGAAGACTACAGGCCCAGGTTTGCTTAGCAGAGCTGGAAACAAACATGTAAAATCTGCATGACAGAAAACCTTTACAGTCATATAAACATGGAAACATGGCTCAGTACAAATGACAGAGTTAGGTACAGGTAACAAAATCATAAAAGCAGCAAGCCGTGGACCAAACCAATGATTTGGAACACGAAGAAAGAGGTAAGAGTATAATAAAGTATTGCTTTTCTAAACCAGTACTTGTGTAACACATCACGGTCGCATAATACCTTGCTGAAAGTACCATATTTGCAATTTATTGTAAACTGGAATATCGGGTAATACATTCACATTTAATTTTTGGGGGATGGATACACAGGTTGGCGCATTCCCCGGTCACAGCCAACACTGCTAGATTACCTGAGACGCAGCTGCTGTTATGATTATGGCTGCCAACCCCTAAAGGGGATAATGAGTCAGATGTGGCCTGATCACATACTACACACTATAGGGAGAATTCCATGAAAACTCGGATTTTACAGCTCAGGCTCATTACTGGTACCACGTATCAGTTACCTTATTCTATTTTTTTTTTCATTTAAATGAAATAGAAAATAAAGTAATCTTTATGCTGCAGCCTGATCTTGGAATTAAGATTTTTCACTAGCCCTTTCTTTGTTTTGGGGTTTTGGCTTTCTATGTAGAGCGACTATGGCTTTTAGTTGCTTTTCAGAATAGGGAGACTAAGAATACATTTGTATTTACGTATGTATGCAATCAAAGTTATTTGGAGAACTAAAGCACTTTTTTATATTCAAACCTGAGGCCCTATACCAGAGCTGCACAACCTAAGACCTCAATGGCAGCAAACAGGCCAGATTTTGTTTCATAACCTAGAGTGAGCACAGGCATCAGAGTATTAAATGATGTATTTTTTAATATAATTCTTGGTGTGTCTACAGCCCACCAGGCCTGGAGCTGTGCACCCTTGTGCTATGCCTGCATTCAATAACAGTGGTGTAGTATCCTCACACATTAGTAACTTTTATCTAGCAAAAACAATTTACGCAACGCTTCTTACAATTTAGAGTACACATTCAAAGAGTATGAAAACTAGAACTAAGACAAATTGATACATTAGGTAAAGACGGCCCCTGCTTGCAAACTTACACACATCCAGCTATACTTCTAACAACGGTATTTCAACTATATGGTTTTTAGGTTTACTTAGTCTGAAAGTAATGCATGTCATACAGAAGGTGCTAGACAAATGGCTTTATTCACTAAAACAGGAGTTTGCAGGAAAGATGAAGTTCCAGCTCCCAGACCTTCCAACGTAGTACAGATGTCCAACTCTAGTAAATTTCTCCAGCAAGAAGTGCGGTCTGCCCTTGCGCAAAGCATTGTTAACCCAAGGAGATTACGTTCTACAATTTAATGTTTAGTCAATGAATATTATAATACTGAATCCTTCATTATATTTTAATTGTAGATCACTTCTAATAGTGGCATCATTTTAGCCAGCAAGGATAGAACTCTGTATTCTTGGGTTAAAGCTTCAGTTACATGGAGCGCCAGACATCGTGACACCGGGGCTTTTAGGCATTAATGCTAAAGCATAGAGACACATTGAAAAATGATAAAATGCTGGAATATCAAAAAGGAAAACAAAAAGAAAATAACTTGTTTCACAGAAAAAAAGCCTGCATGTAGTAGCCAAACAATCTCAATTAGGTTTTTTTTGACTGAGAGAACTAAATAATATTGGGTAAAAAGTATGCGTCACGGGGATGAAAGTCACCCTGAAGAATGTAAAAACCACATCAATGCTCCGTTCCAAGGAATTTAAGAACCTTGAAGATTTATTTTTTCTTTTCTTTGCACTAAGATAGGAATACGTTGCCGTTTTAGATGTTGTGGAAAAAAGGCGAGCTAATCTCACACAGCACATAAGTAAACATACCTCTCTTTCAAAAAATCCACCACCCGTTTGAAGTCTGCTATGCAGTATTCTCTCTTCATGTCCATGAGCACGCTGTCTGAGGCCGACTGCACCGGAATGTGGAGGAAGGCATACACTCGTGGATGCTTCAGGATCTTGGCCATTTCCTGGAACACAAGACAAAATGGTTTGAAGTTTAATAGAACAAAATAATTAGTTACTTGAAAAGATGGTGCTTGGCCACAGTAGAAAACTCTATACGGGAAAGTATCAATGAAGTTCTCATCACTGACCTTGGCCAACTTGATCATTATTTCACACAGAGATATAAAAACAGATCCGTTGAGAATTGTGATGCGTCAAAATGGCACAGCAAGGCAAAAAACATCCCAATGTATACCACTTAAGTTCATGCATCTGCATACATTTTGTAAAATTCTTTCTCCTTTTATTCAATTCTCCTTCAGCAAAAAGTTTAGCACTGCTCCAGATTTGACTGGCGTCAAAATTAGTATTGTGGACTAAACTCGAAATGTATTTACTTCCTATATATAGACAATGTAATAGTAAAGGTTTTGGGGGTTTATTTTGCAGACCAAAGAAACATTATTTAAAGCAGTAGCATAGTAATCATACCCAAGACATTTTAATATTGTAACAATGCAGGTCAGTGAATAAATGTACTTAGTTACTGCAGTGTATACATTTAATGGAGTAACCGTCATCCGCAAAGGAACATGGCGGAAAAAAAATGTGTGTGCTTTTTATCGGCAATCATTAAACGCTGTCGCCTGGCCTGTCACTGGAAGAATAAAAGGGATATTGAAATATCAATGATTGATTTAGATAGCGCCATCACATTCTTTAATTTATAAACAGGACATACACAGGATGTAACAAGTAGCGCATAACCATTTTTTTCCACCCCTAAATGTACAGTCTTTCCTGCATCTATTCTCTTTCCAACGCAGATAATTGTGATCCATTGGTTGAGAATAAGCAACACAGTAAAACATTGTCCAACTCACCCTACGTGGGTTACGGGTTTTAGCAGCACCCTGACTAAGCTGCTATTTAAGTGAGTTGCATTAACAGTGAGAGGTACTACGGAAGCAGACTGGTCGTACATATTTCCAAATTAGAATCAAATGTCAAATAAAGCAGCACAGCAAATCGGACCCGAGACTGTGGAACCTCTATTTTATAAATGCCTCAAAGCAGATCCTGGTTAAAAGCATTTATTCAAATGTCCTTTTCACAAAGCACTCCGGGCAAAACAGAGAAAGGCAACCAATATCTGGCCTCACCTCAAAACGCCTTCAGTTATGAAGCATGGCTCCGGGATGATAATCTTGGCTTTGGGCAAATCTGTGCATCCGTTGATGCTGCTGTGTCCTCTTTGGGTTTTAAAAATGAATGCTTGTATGTGTGCATTAAAAACAAATTGTTTCAAATAAATGAAACCTTAACCAATCATTGCTATAATCTTATTAACCCCAGCTCTCAATTTAAATATTCTGTATACACATTCCATCTCTATGACATGCAGACATAATGTTACCCACATAATAAAAAACATAAATACCATGTCTTATTTATTAATGGTTATCCTTTATATACCCTGTATATGTGTCCTGACATCTCAGTTTTAGAATTCACGTAAGGTGCATGCTATTACTAGCATGTAGAGAAGGACACAAGCTGTAGCAATGCAGTTTCATGTCTGATCAAGTACTCTTTATACCTACTGGTGCGACAGAGGTGCTACACAAATTACCATGTACTAGTTTCTTCGATTCACAAAATTCACAAAAAACTTTGATTCACAAAATTTCATTAGTGGAAAAACAAACATGGGCTTAAAATACAAGGGCAGTCAATGACGAAGCAATGTCTCGCCGACACCAAGCAAAGTTGTCCAAGAAGAACTTCAAAAACGAAAACTCATATAGCTTTATTGGTCAAAGAGAAGACAGTCTTTAGTTGAAGGTGATACTTTTTACTGGTCCAACATTCTATCTGAAGAAGACACACCTCTAAGCTTATGTAACTACATCTTTTTCTATGTTGGCCCACAAAAGAAGAACTAGAAGAGACCCTATAAGGTAGACAATGTCAAGATAAAACATGAAAGGGCAAAACAGAACTATAGCTAAAAGATAACTAGACAGCAAGGAAATAGATGGTGAGTAGGTATCATACATGCCGCAAGCCCAAATAAAGGAATCAAATGTTTGTATGAACTTTAATTTTTTCACACTCATGAAACCAATCAAGAGACAACGGAAGTCAGACAAGCAAGGAAATGTGGCATTGCTGTGATGTGATTTAAAAATATTTTTAAATCTCTTACAAGTTGGTGGGGTACATACAAATCAGACTTTTTAGGTTAAATTGGTTCCAGCACAGTTTTTCACAATGCAGTGAGACACGTATAAACTATATATTTATCACAGATGTAAATCCCATGTATGCTTTTCCTTTTAAACTGTATAAGCGTGGAATATTCTTTTCAGAGAAACCAAGTTTATTACACGTGCATTTCTATGAACAGGTCTATTGTTCTAACGGCAGATAACAGTCGGCCCGATTCAATAGGCATGTGTGCTTTTCTTTATAAAGGCAAAATAATTGCCATCAGGTTATCCCATTTGGTTTGGAGCGCTGAAGCACTGTATTTACACAAAAATATCCTTCTATTGAATTTGGAGCGCGAGGCAAAGTGCGCACACACTCGGAGAAGCTCGGGAGCTGGTCAGCCAAAGCTACAGCCTCACGCTCCTTAACCCCACCTGTCCCAGGCATTCTCCTACGTGCGTTAACAACTGAAGAGGCCTCTCAGGTCCCAAAAGATTCTGCACCAATATTAGAACCAATAAAAGATAGATATCGTCTCCATTAGCTGAGCATTCATAAAAAAATCTAACTACACTTTTCTGGAACACTATTTGTTTCACACTGCAGCACATCTAGTATTTGGTGGAGAAGAATATCTCAAGTTATATTTGCATACAGGACTATACAAATCACGAGATACACTTTAAGGTGTGTGTCTTTAGTTAATGGTTAACTAACTGTTCTTTTTCTTTATGTAATAGGACCACTTATACTGTTGCAAAACAAGTGAGGGTAGTTTGTCACAAAAACTACCTTTACAGTTTAGAATAGCTTTATGTTGCATAACAAACAGGCCTCGTAAACCACAGAAACACCTACACATATGCAGAAAGGGCATTGCTTATAGACACATATAGAGGGTCAAAGGGCACTCTTTAAAGCCAAATGTGAACGGTGCTGCCTTTGCACATTATCTGTTACGCTGGAGAAAGAATTCTTTATAGGACACCCGTCACAGTAGTCAACTACACATAACCATAATGGAGGACACCGAGATATAGGAATTAAATTAATAGCGGGGGAAAAAGGCCATGCAGGGGCCAACTGATTGGTCTCGGATCCACCCAATCTAGGCCTGGCCTCAGCAGATGTACATGTTATCAGCCAAATCCTATGTCACAATTTATAGGATTCCCCTCGTGAGTGACACCTGAACTGATTGTAAATGCATTGATTCAACAAACTAAAATGAATTTGAACATAAACCATTCTTGGCAATTGTTCTACTGTAGAAGTATTATTAAACACTCATCTACAGACACCAGGCAAGCCAGAAGGCTTGTTGTTCCCTCAGAAATCTCATGGTGCTGCCACAACTACACAGGATTCTGGGTAGGCGCATGCAAATAAGGTATACAATTATCTGAGGGATTTCCAATTTTGAGGCAACAAGCAAAGCAATCAGCACTCATGCTAACGGCATACTAAATGCACAGACCACACAAAATCAGGGCTACACAGACTATTCTCTGTGGGAGCCAGAAATTCTAATACTATGTTCAGAACATTCTCGGGAAAGTAGAGATCACTGAACTTCAACCAATTTTAAAACTTGGGTAGTTCAGTTACATAAATTGTGTAATAGGTACTATTGTAAAGCTATTCTATTTTTTATGCATTTCTGGATAAAAGGTGCATTTAATTCTAAATCTTTGTTAAATATGACTGCATGTATTTACACGTTATAAATATTACCATTTAATAGACTGCAAGCACACAGTATCTGTGCAATTTTTATATTCTCCCTTGTCTGCTGGCGCTCTATAACACGCAATAAGAATAATAACACATGAAATAAATAACTGAATTAAACATACAGAATTGGCTAACAACCCTTGGTACATATGCTGGTGTGAACACCAAGCCTTGAGAGACCGAGGATTTTGGTTATTCCTGCTTAAAAACAGACATTTCAATCAAAAAGTTTGATTAAAGGACTTAGAGAGATACTTCAAACATGGCTTAATTGAAACAAAAAAAGGCTTGATTCCTTTAAGACTCTTCAGAAAAAATAAAAACAGGACGAGTAATTTAAGCGTCACACCGTGAACCTTTTAATTTTTTCCAGAGCCCAGCCAAATACTGAGCTCCGGCATGGAACAGTTTACTGGCAGGTGTGCTCCCTCGAATGGCCTATCCATGGAGATACCACAAGTGTTACACTGCACGACACTGTCCACACAAACATGGAACAGATGTTTGGAAAGGTTTCCTCTACTGAAAACCAGACGGTAACCTGATAGGCTTGAATCCTTTGAGTCCACAGACGCTAGAGTATTAATGGAAACTTTTACTTCAACATCGAACTGTAAACAGGAATCCCCCACCAGCGGTCACAACAGGCCTCACCTTTCCTGAAACGAGCACTGTGCTAATCAGCCATCCTAATTTAGTTCAATTACATAATCTTATCAAAACGCTCCCTCTTTGATGCAAGAAACGTGCTTGCAAAATAAATCAGTTCAAACTCTCACTATAAACAAAACCTTAGCAATCCAGACATATTTCTCACAAAGTCTTAAATATATATTTTTCTGTGTCTCGATATATATTCTAATATATTAAGTAAATAAGCAGTAGTCATAACCTTTATATTCTATTCACTATCATCTTCACAAATCAGGCAATATCAGCAAAATATGTACACAGGTACAGGCAACACGCTGAGATGATCATCACCATGTTCAGTCATTTCATAAGGCATCAACATGGACCCGCCATCAGTGACTCTCTTAAAAGTAGCCTATGTTAGAGGGTATTGGGGTAAAGGCACACCAATAATGTGCAGAGATGTTAGTGGGCTGAAAAAAATGCATCTCTCCTACAATCCTCCTCTCCTGGTGACCAAACCCCAAAGAGTCCACCAGATGTGCCAGATGTATAAATCTCAGCAGCCATGGACCCAAAATTCCACATCCTTTGTACTGTACTATATTTTATGATCTGTGTAAATGAGTCCCTTGTTAGTTCTATAAAAATAACTAAACTATGTTGCCATTTTTTTCTACATAAATATCCTTAATATCTGACACACAGTTCATCTCTTGGTCCAAATTGAGGCTTACCTTCATTTTGCTTAGTCTATTGGAAAATACTTTGTTGCTAAGAAGTAACTGTGTATTGTTTTTTTTTATATATATACACATACACTAGCCCAAAAGCTTACCCTATACACCGTGGTTGGAACTAAAATTAAGCCCCTCCACGATGACAATTCCCAGTAACCCAGGGCTATATATATCGACAGATGAGGTACAGACTGAAAGAGCTAGAAAGTAAGAACATGTTAGACTTTCAGGTGACAAGCTATTAAAAAAAAATAAAAAATTGCCTACAAGATAATGATGTGACTGATGACAGATTTAGAATTCGCTCACGTAAATGTATGGGGAATCCTCATATATCCTCCAGCATTATCCAACTTTTAGGCCTGATGCAAGCATCAAAGCTTCCGCACGTCGACCAGACTGACTTCATAATCATGCCATTCTATCACACCACTGATTTAATAAGTTCCAGGCTCCCATCCCGGGGATCTTAATCAAATCATGTCCTCACCATTCAATAAACACTGAGCACGATATGCAAGCTTTCCACAACTTATAACCCTCTGAGCAAAAATTTGTTTGGATTTGTTAATTTGTCGCCACGTTTAGCTGTCACCATTAGAAGCCGTTTTGGTGCCAGTAGAAGCCATTTTGGCACTCCTTGATGAGGTAATGTGGCAGGCGGTGTGTGTGGGAGGGTACATATCAACGAATTATTGGTAGAAATAGCCAGAAAAAGGGAGGTGGTTTCATTGAGTTATGGCTGTGATTGATGGGTCCAACAACCTGTGGGAGCTTTCCCTTCCTTTATCACTGGCCAATCAGCATTTACAAGGGGAGGGGACACGGATTAGATTTAGGTGTGCCGACATTGATGCTCATTGCTCACCTACTATACTGCAAGTTAATGAATAGTTTGAGTGCAGAAAATGTACCGTTGTAGGGTGGATTGGAGAAGCTGTAGTTACTACTGGGGTGTATTACAGGGACTGCAGCAGACATTTTTTCCTGATCGTAGTTTAGCTGATTAAGACAGTTGCCCATTTATGCTGCCCGCAAAGCCTGTAATTTGTCGACAAGTTCATTTGATTTTTTATCATATCATCTATTGTTCATTGATAAATAAATATTGGTGACAAAACTATGCATTATGATACATAATTTGGGGGAAGTTCATCTGACAGTGTGTGCCTGCCCAGTGCTCTGCTACTGCTGTTGCACCTCTTTGACCGTCCTAACTCTGGTCCAAAAGGTGTCAGGGACCTCCCTCTTTTGGGAACGCCCCGCAAAAGTTGTTCCAAATCAAACTTTTTTGTCCGAAATGAATGGCCAGAAGACGGAATTCATTACCCGAAAATGAGATGGAAGGAATGGCAAGGCTAGGAATATGGGGCTGTCTTTACGTAAGAGTTGGAGGAGAAAAATTTTATAAAAATTGGGCAGGTCTAGACAGGGAATTCCAAACACATACAAAGATCACCCTGCAGTCAACTGACCTATCCAGAAACCACATGAAACATGTGAAGATTAGGCAGGCAAGTAGGGGAGTATGTATGCATGCAAGCTACAGTGAATGTGTGTTTGGTAGCATGAGTGTGTGTTACCATGAGTGTTTGTGCCCATGTATTAGTATGGGCGTGTGTGTGTATTAACATGAGACTATAAGTCAGCATGAATAGGCTTCTTCAGCCTTTATTTTTCATGGAGTTGTAGTTGGTGTTAAAAATATGTATAATATTTTGGATTTCTGCAAAACTCCCAAGTTTACAGAATTCACTCATTTGTAGGAGTCAAACAATAATAAAATGTTTTTGCGTTGCTTTAATACAGACTACCAAAAACTAGGTCTAAGAATCACAGTAGAAATAACATGAGCATAACAGCAACCGGGGATGGGGTATTTAACTGTAAAACCGATGAACAAGCCTAAGATGCAAGCAGCTATAAATGTAAAAAAATCTAAACACAGTAATTTAGCATAGTCTTTAATTTCGGTAATTTTCTCTAGTGCTGGAATAATGAACATTTCTAAATACAATCAGCCTGTACCATCAACGCTCTGAACCGGCTGAAACAAGGCCACAGGACTCTTAGAATGATGTTAATGTGAGCGACTGATGTCACGGGACTCTGACAATTCATTAAGGGTCATTTCCATTTTCTGATACGTTTAAAGAAATGATCTCACAGATACCATCTTTTTCCTCCTTTTCTTTAACTACGGACGCCAAGGTCTAATGAAGCACAGCAGCTTTGCTACAGATTATGTAGATGATGTAGCAAGGCACAGTGGATGTGGCAGCCCATCAATCACACAAAACAAAGGGTTCTATGCATATGGACCACGTATGAACTTCTGGAGCAGCGTGGATGGAGGCGGCTGCAGCTTTAATTACCATGAAAAGCCGAAATAACACACAAAGTGAGCTCTTATTGGGTTATTAATAAATGTGGAAATATTACTGAGTGAAAAGGGCAGACTGTTAAGATATTTCTTTTTTTCTCATCCTAAGCGGCTGCCATTATCTCCAATTCGTTCATGTAACTGTGTGCATTTTTTTTTTTCAATTTAAATGCATTTCTTTGTTTCTGCTGCACAGTATATATAGTGAATTTCTGCAACAAAAGCTTTAGAAACCAACGACCATAAAGCTTCTGTATAAAAAAACCCCCTACCCTTTGCCTTAGAATTTTTATTCAAATATAAACAAAATAAATACAATTGTGCGCATTTGATGAAAATCATTTTACAGGGCAAGGTGTCGTGAACAATGTTCTACATGTAAAGGTTTGCAAAATTACATATTAAATAATTAAGGCCACTGATGGAACAAAAGTTACTGCGTTTATTATCAGATCTTTGTATTCATTTTTCTTTCGAACTTTACTTTGGTCTGTCTGCCTCCCTGTACATATATATATATATATATATACACACACATTTTTTTTCTCTCTCTCTCTTCATATGCTGTGTGCACACAGAGTAGCACTGCTCATTGATATTCGCTAAGCTGCGAGCGATGTGTGATTTGGGTCCATGAGGTCTGCAGATGGCTCATTGTAGAGGCTTTACTTGGTCCTGTTTTGACAGGTGACATGAAAGGCTACTTGTTTAGATTCATCAAATACTGGCAGGTGCTAAGTGCTTTATGTTTGTATAATAAAGAATCTAGTGAATGCACACTGAGGGTTTTTAGAACTAGTTATTTACAGTAATACATTTCATAAAACATCCACATCTTTCAATTGAACAATTGTATGTATCCATTTTGCCAAAATTCAAGTTTGCCGGCTCTGTCCAAAACAAAGCATACATGGACAGAAAGGATGTATAGCGGTTTGGGATTTTTGAATTAACATAACTGCAGAAAACATTATAATTATATATATATATATATATATATATATATATATATACACACATATATACCATATATATACACATATACAAAGCTTAAGGAGGAAAAGCACATTATTAAATGTGCCAAACGCACAGAGAGAAGAAAATGGGTGATAAAACTATATACATGTTAAGAAAGTAATCCTTAACCAGAAATAATAAAGACCTATGAAGGGTGTTGTAAGATCTAGCTGACTGCTTAAGCAAATACTTAAAATACTGTTAAATTTTTAGAGGAAGGTGAGGAAACCCAATTATCAAAGAAACAGAAGTTCTACAAAAAAAAATAGACAAATTCATGGAATATGATGGGATACACCCAATGTTCTTAAAAGACTTTCTAACTATCCTAGCAAAACCACTAGCAGACTAATATAACCAGCCTATATTGGCAGGAGTACTTCCAGAAGACTAGAAGTTGGGAATTGTATAGTCTCACTGCAGAAGAAGGGTAGCAGGGAAGACTCAGCCAACTGCAGACCATCTTCAGAAGGATATTGACACATTGAAGACAGTTCAGAGGAGGGCTAAAATGGTAAGTGGTTTGCAGGATAAACATTTTCAGGAAAGACTAAGATGTTAAGCTTGGGGTTTGAGTCTTCACATCTGAAAAAACTGGCAGAATAGATGGGCCGAATGGTCTGCTGTGAAATTCTGTGTTTCACTTTATGTTTCTATATACCAGTTAAAGTCGAAAGTAAAGTTGGAAAAACTGTTAACATCACCCCAATGTATCGCTATAAATTCTATGTAGAATTTAACATCCATAAAAGTTGAGTTGGCATTCCAAGAAATACAAGCAGTATGTTTTTGACTGTATCTCTGACTGGGTGAGGGAGAATTTCAGTTTCTTATACTAATGACATCAAAATGGTGATATCTTTCTTAAATGTATTCAATCAATTATCTCGACCCAATTCCCTTTATCAGTTTGATGACCTCTTTATAAAAAGCTAGATGGGAGCAATGGTAAACAATTTGATCAAGCTGGCTTTCAGCACAGAAGATGCACAAAACCAGCTTATACTACACAACACTTTTTTAAAATGTTGAACTTTAAAAAAAAAAGTTATTACAAATTTACCTTAGACTATTTTTTCTACTTTTTTTTTAAATACGTGGTACATTGTTGGTCTCAATAAGTCATAAAGACACCAACTTGTGTTTAAAGGTTCCAAAGCTCAGCCGGGTAGTTACCGGGACAAAGAAAGCACTTTTGTTTTCTGATACTTTTTTGGAATAGTCTGGAATTTGATGTCACTCCTATGTAATATCCAGGCAGAATGGGTGTAGATAGGAGATTTGGTGGAAACGGTCTACGTTCCAAGATAAATATAACTCCCAATATGCTGAGGTGTGACAGCTTCCCAGGCCGGTGTCCTTACATAACTTTCCACCTCTCCCCAGTGACCTTTCAGGATGGGATGTTTCTAAAGGGAAAACATACAATTGGGCGCTGTGCGGGATGCATTAACCCCAAGAAGGTCAAGCATAATTAGAGGAAAATGGTTTCCAAAGCTTTTCCAGTTGCTAGGTTAATTACCATGTTGCTGTATGTGACCTTTTCATTATCAAACAATTCACCTCGTGTCACAAATGTTAATGCCAAGTCAGTTTTGGGGAGGTAAAATTAAAATTCTGAAAGCTCAATTAGTACATTTAACTTTAAATGATGCTCTCTTAAAAAGTCACTTGAAGTGTCATTTCTTTCAACTGGTAAAACCTGTTTAAAAACTTTGGGACTGATAACCATGTAAAGCAAACCGTACAGGACATAGCAGCGCGTCAGACACAGATAGGCGAGATACTTAATGATAAACTGATAGACAGCACACATACAAAGCAAACTTCAGAATAAAACATTTCATCGCCAACAATGACTGATCAATGGGGTTTTACAGAATGCATGATGCAAAGAAAATCAGCAAAATCAGTGTCTAACAATAATTCCCCTTGTCTGTTCTTTGGCTAATAGTTGTCTTACATAAATCCCACAGTCACTTTCTTGTTTTTTTTTTTTTTGTAAGGCACAACATAATATTCTTACTATTCTTTTTTTTTTTTTTTTTGGAGGATAATGATTTTATGCCATTCTTGTTCATATATCCACCAGAAGAAAGGTGAAGCACAAATTATTATTATTAAATGTATGATTTACAAAAAATGCTTACATAAACAGATTTAGGTGAAAACTTTGCCATGTAGCCCGGTTTTACTTCCTTGGGGTATATATTATGTTAGATTTTTTGGAGTTTAGCCCGATAGCAGAAACTTTGTTTCTAGCTATTAGCCAAGATATTTGCACATCCCAGGGAGTCATGAAATTAAGGAACAGCAGAATATAGAGCAGTAAAGACACCTCACCAGCCAACGAGTAATGAAACGAGAATCAGAGTTCCCAGTGGCACATTTATAGCCAGCATCTCCAGACATCTAGTAACAGATTGGAAATGCAAAGTTCCTACAGCAATCTTTATCTCCACGCCGTCAGGAATAATGGGTCTTACACAAAACCAGTAGGAAGCCGACACACGGACAGAAGTGAAAGTTCCACGTTTATGAAAATGTCTGCATTTCTGAAGATCTAGGTAATTATTCTAAACACTTCTCTATGCAATTCCAGTTCATTTTGTTTATATGTAACAAATATCAACCCACATCCTTCCTTCAAATAGCAGTGTGTGTTTAGGTATCATGCATGCTTAAATGATACCTGGTACACTGAACAATGCAACATACCGTATTTGCTTGATTACAAGACGACCCCCCAAAATTTGAATTAATTTTGGAAAAAAAGAAAATGCCTAAATACATGACTACCCTTATGCCTTAAACCCCCTATATGCCACTCTGCCTCCCAGATATGCCTCTGCCCCTTTATTTGCCATTCTGCCCCAGATATGCCTTATACTCCTACTTCCCACTCCGCCCCCAGATATTCCTTTTAAACCCCCTATATGCCACTCTGCCTCCCTGATATTCCTTTTAACCCCCTATTTGCCACTTTGCCTCCAGAAAGCCCTTATACTCCCAAATGCCACTCTTACCCTACCACAACTTACCAGTTCATCTCTAGACTTGTCCCCATGCTTCAGATTCCTTGGTTTCTAGTGGGGCAACCGGTGGAGATCTGCACGATGCGGAACTTCCTCTGGGGCTTCTATAACTGAGCGCCGGCATCACATGACCTTCTGGTGCTCATACATAGAAGCCCTGGCGGAAGTGCTGGCAGCAGCAAAAGTTGTCTGCTGCGCATCACACAGACCATCACCGGCGGTCTGTACGACAATGGTTAAGACAATTTAAGACGATGGTTATTTTTCAGCGCATTTGCTCTGAAAAAAAACCTTGTTTTATAATCGAGCAAATACAGTATATTTAAAGTCTTTTGTAACTGAATACTATTCACTCCACAACTGTAAACATTTACCAAAAATTAACCACTAAAAATGTTTTTATAATTTTTGCCAGGAGCAATTGTCATGTGACAACAGAAGAAGGCACTGATAGGCTGTTGCCATAGAAACATCTTGGAATAGATGCAAAAAATAACTGCAGTGGAAACCCGCCTCGCAGCGCACAACATGATCCAGCCACCACTCTCCTCCGCAAACTGCTATATATCTATATACATATACCTATAGAGAAAACTTTTAAACAGATAAACAAACTCTATATCATTTCATCCATACATTATCAATAACCAGTTTTACAGACATGACAAACGTTTCTTCAAATGTCAAAAAAATAAGCGTATTTCTAGATTGTAAGCTTGTTTTAGCAAGGTCCCCTCAACGGTTTCTGTAAGGCCAAATATTTATGTGATGCACTACTTAAGTCCTGTTTAGCCAATGTACAGCTCTGTGGAATATGATTGTGCTATATCAATAACAAAAATAAAACACACAGTTGCTCACAACAGGACAAAGCTTTATGGTACATAACAGTCCTGTGACTTTTACAAACACCTGTAACGGGAATTTTGTTTAAACATTGCATAAGGGTTACTTTCACTCAAGGATTTACAAAGTTCTTACCTCCAGGTGCTCTAATATATAAGGGGGGTTGGTCATGCCAAGTCTCAGCATAGCGCCCTCAGGGATAACCTCAACCAGCTTCCACAGCAGTGTGGGGAGGTCTGTGCCAATGTCTCTCCCATAAGCTCCAGTGTCTTCACTGGTCAGCCAGATCTCACAGACACCCTCTGTGAAGAAAGCAAGCAGACAATTAGTGGATTTTTTTTGTATTTTATCATACAGCTGTTACATTTTAATTCAGTATTTCGCTGGGCTATTATGCAGCCACAGTGGACATTCAGCTGTGTAGATCGCAGATACAAAAAACCCCCCCAAAAAAACCATCCCTTGGGTAGCTGTAGGTTAAGTTCATTTTATGAGCACCACGGTGCTTTAACAATGCAGTAAATTACCAGCATGCTCAGAGCAGAGATTTATATTCACGGCTCATCATAAACTGCACGTTTTCAGAGCTATTAGACAGACGCTGTGTACAAAGAACTATAACCTTTCAGGGTGAAACTATTCCTATATTATCATCCAGAAAGCATCTAATATGAGAAAAGAATAAATAAGCACCTATTTTATTTATGCAAACTGAAGAATATGTCACATGAAAAACATCTAATCTGATGTTCTCAGAAGGTTTCCACCTTATGGAGATCTGACATCTCATCTCTCTTTCTAGTTAACGCTCACTATACAGATTTACTGTAGCCCGTGCCTTTAAACATTGTCACCCATCAGATGCATAGGGAAAAGGAGGAGCAGCTGCACAAGAACTCAAGAACTGGACCATTGGAAGAGGACAATAAGAATTACAATGACGACTAAACAAGGCAATGTTAAACTCAGAGATGGCAAAGTGTTGAGATGAGGAGACCGGTAATCATTGGTCAAGTGTTGTTTTTGTCAAGATAAGCTTTAAGGTAATAAATCCAGAAAAATGTTGTCAGACATTCATATATATTTGTTCTTGACATTATGCAATACAATGTTCTTTTATTGTTACTACAAACCTTAAAATTTATATGACAATTTGTTCTCACATTGTTAGACTAAAATGATAGGACATGGTAATGTCCTACACTAACTACATTTGATTAAGCATGCTTAACCAAAGAAGAACTCTGTAGCCCCAGATGAAGCACCCCATAAACAGACTACTTCCAAAGAGAACTTCTGGTTGTAGCTCTTTGAATTTCCAAAGTTATCCACCTTGTGGGTGTAACCTGCATTTTAGCCCGGTTTGCGCACAGGCCTGAAATCCTGGTGAGACCCTTCTGAGATGAACCTTTTGGCACAATTTTAATTATATATTCATGTATCTCTCTCCTATTATTCTTTATGATCAGATTATCAGATGTATACTATGATCATCTAGACAAACTGGAGCAAGTGACTGTTCCATTATTTATCACGTAACAGCAAAAAAGAAATCAATTCTATATATTTAGCTCATTGTTTAAAAGTTAGCACTTTGATCCAGAGCTAGACTATTATGAACGTACTACTAACCAGTAATGCAGTGATATAAAGCTAAGACTCGGTGGAATAAGGACCTGTTATGCTGACTCTATAAGAATACAATGTAGATGTTTCTGATTCACGTGCAGGACTGTACATGTCATACAGCACATGTACCCTTGAATGGGATTTATCAATGCCTCTCTTCTCTGGTCCAGTGCACATGGATTGAATTTTTAATTAACCTGCTCTTTAATGACCAGTTAATCCAACAGACATAATTTATTTCCACAGCAATGCACAGGATTTACCACCAAAGGTAAGTCTCTTTAAGACATTACTTTTTGACTGAATCAGGCAATTTTTAAAAAATGCTGAATTTTTTTTTGTAATGGAAGACCGTGGGCTATGGTCAGAGAATTTCCTCACCATTACACCACTCCTTAAACAAAATCGGCCCTCTACATATATTGATGCTGTCAATACATGCATTGCCATGAGAGAAAACAACCCTCGTAAACACAAGCCTGCCAACTTTCTGATACAAATGCCAATATGCAAACTGTGATTTACATCTCGGTTCACAATCTAACTTATTAAGCGCTGCAGCTTTCCATTGCATCTGAAACATTTGAGCAATACAAAGTGAAGTGCGTTGTTTATATATTCCATTATATATAACCATTGTCTTCTATATGATGTGTTGCACTTTTCCTTTCAAGCAAACAGCTATTTATCAACGGCATATGAATACCAGCACACAAATAACAGCTTTTCAATCCACCCCCCCCCATAAAAAAAAACTATTGAACACTGTGTTCTTGGTGTCTTTAAAATAAGAAATACATGTAATTCTCCTTAATTTCTCTTAAATGTTAAGCCTAATGCTAAGCCTAAGCCTTAATAACAATTACTCATAGGAATAATTATAAATAAAAAAAAACCACAGCAATGGTATTATGAAGAAAAAAAAGTATTCTACTTTTCATTTAAAAGTTTGAGTACTCTTAAATAATGTAACACCTATTGCCCCTATGGGGAAAAGTCAAGAGATTTCTGCAAGTATAAAGTGTTTCTTCATTCAGATTCACTTTTTCACAGTCAAATATGCAACAATGCGGAGAATCAGACAGGGGCATATACTTTTTCAAGCAAAAGATTAAAATATACCTCTTCCTGCCCAGTGCTGTACACAAACACAATAGCAGTACAGCATTATCTAGTGTTAGCGTGAATGGCTGCGCAGAAAAGAAAACATGATAAACCTCAGAGCCTTCTCTCTTTTTTTCAAGCAATGCTTCAGTTCCGTCTCAAGCCATCAAGGGTTCTTTAACACAGAAAATAATCTTTCCAGTAGGGACTTACAATATTATAATGAATCTGCTTGTCAGACAATGTGGCACCTCAATGAATTAGTGTGATGGGAAGAAAACATATCTGTGTTCTCAAAGGCAAGCAATAAACAAAAGAACAAGTGTTAAAAGAAATGAGTTCGATATGCTCATTGTTTAGCATAAAATGATATTTCTTATGAATTAATGAATCACCGGCCTTTCTACTGAAAGTGTGAGCAGCTTAGCTGATAACATGGACTGCGACATGTCACTTGAAACTTATAACCGTCATTCAGACGTTTCATCAATGTATCATTCCCCAGACTCAACAGATGCTGGGAGTAACTGTGCTGAAAATATACTAGTGCACCTAGCATACTAAATTTAGTACTATGCAGCTGGAATATACACAGAAGATACACAGAATTCCTGTCCTGTTTGCGCACCCTCAAGAGTCCCGACACTAGAATTATTTTAAGTCTAATATCAAACAAACTTCAAGCCAAATGTATCAACAACAAGTGTGAGGCAAAATGGAGACAGCTATGGAGCTACAGCACACCACCCCTAGCACAGTCTGTTTCATGCCACGAGCGCTGCAACAACTAATCAATAAAATCAATAATGAAAATCTTCAATGATTTCCATTATCAATTAGTTGAGTCGATTTGCTTGAATATAGGATGAGGTTTTTTCAGAGCAAATGCTCAAATAGAGGTCGGACTATAACACTAATCCCTTAACAGATTCTCGCACCGGGGCCCCAAGGTTTCTAGTTACGCCCCTGCATGCACCCTTCGTACAGGACCATTGCCAATATAGCAATCTAGCCCTGAATGAAAGCGGAGAGTTAAATCATGACTAAAACAGTTGCACCATAAGTTGCTCTTTACCCACTTGTGTAGATAATTTGGGAAAGTTTATCTGGTTGTAGATATGTAGGTTAAAATAAACATTGATCCATGAATCACCTATGGAATCATAAGGTCAATATTCTATGTTTTCAAGAAGCTAACTTTTTACATACTCTCTTAATTACTTTACAAGTTAGCAGTTGCTTTCTCAGAGCAACTAACAGACAGGGATCTAGTTACTAACAATCACTAATTGTTCCTGCACTGTTTTTCCAGAAAGAAAGGTTCAATTGAAAATACTTAGAAGTTAGAACTAGTCATGTTATGAACTCATAAAAATTCAGTACTATTTCTAGCTATGTTATGAAATGTGGATTTTTGTCCAGTGGGTTATCGGCTGCTGCTGCTGATTGACTCTTGATGGCGTACATTTGTACACACAATTTTTATGGTTTTTTTTTTTAATCAATTCCACTTACAGACATATTTTTGTCAAGGGTCTTTGTAGAACGGTTTGCAGGACTGATCACATCAAGCAGTCACTAATACAGGGGCGTCCACACGCGCACCTCGAGCCCTGCTACAACAAGAGCCCTGCTACTTACCTGTGGGAGGGTGTTTTTGTTCTGCACAGAGGAAGCGGAACCCAGGAGAGTTCACGGGACAACACATGACTCTGCTCCAGTCCTGCTTCCTCTGTTCAGTACCAGAGAAAGCAGAGGGAGGCCGCGCCCCCTGCTGAAGTCTGCGCGGCATCGAGGAGCTGCAGTGCATGTAAGGGGTGGGGGAGGGTGTTTGAACGAGTATGCGTGATTGAGGGAATGAATGTGAATGAATGAGTATATGAATGTGAATGAATGAGTGTGTGTGTGATAGCATGGATGTGTAAAAGTGCTGGAACCTAGGCATGATGGAACTGTGATTGCTGTTAGCAATCACACTCCTATCATGCCAAGTCAGCCAGTACATGCTGAAACCTAGCTAGCTGCCCCCCTTGTGTATTGATGCTGCCAGCAATATGGGGTCTGCTTACAGCCACCCTGTACCAGCATGTACTGGCTGACTTGGCATGATAGGAGTGTGATTGCTGTTGGCAATCACACTCCTATCATGCCAAGTCATATTGCTATTTTTTTGGTCCAATTGTGGTGTGTTACCTTCTTTTATTTAAAATGTGAGTTTTTATTATTATTTTTAAAGGTGGGGGGTCATTTTCGGTGAACCGTGAATGTTTTGGTCCAGAATTTTCATTTTGGTGCATCCCTGGAATAAATAGAACTATTTCATTTTTAATTATCCTGAATTTGTAGTCACAAAACTTTCTAGGCCCAGAAATCAGTGAGAGGAAAAGGTTTTATGTGATTTACTTTATTTTAATCTGCATATTTTATTAAAGGCCATATTTTCTCACAGTGAAAAATGAGTGCGACCCGCGCACGTATACAATTCTGATGAAGTGGTCCACTGCAGAAAAAACTTGGACACCCCTGCACTAATAGCTTTATCCATTAAACCTGGAGTTGGCAAAAGTTCAACATTACATCTCACTGACATCACTATGCGTCATAAACCCAGTATGCATTTCCTGATGAATGGCTGATCTGGCCCTGCATAATGTATTAATAAGGGCAGTTTTACTAAAGCTAACAACTCACCCAAATAATACCCTAAATACTAAATAGCCTGGAGAGAAACACAATGACATATTACATACACAATCTCATTGGATGAAAATAATTTTTGAAGAGGGATATTTTTTTTACTAAATGTGAAAGGCATATTCAGAGCAGATATACAAAAAACAATTTCGATTTCCTATGATGCCACCTAAAAACGATGAATGAGATATTAGATACTCTATCAACCAGCATCGGCAAACCTCGTACAAAAATCTTGCTTTCCAGCAAATAGTTCACTCATTATGATAGAAGAATATGTACATGCAGGGGCTGGCCACAACAGCCATGCTTAATAAACATTACCAAACATTATCAATAAGCACCAGCCATGATTAAATCTAGCCTAACAAATAAGTAGCACTATGATGGACACTGTTTTTTTCCCACTGTAAATCTGTACAATGCATTGAACATATATTATCTCGGGCATCTCCAGGAAGGAAACTTTTTTCTTTCTTTAATAAAATAGTTATTTTTAATGTAAGCGCTCTGATTGCCTCTTTATGTGGCCTGTTTATTCTAAAGCAGTGTGAATCTCGGCAGGTTGTCTCTGCTCCAGGCCTTTAGCGGTGACCTTCTATCTGACCTCATATACTTATCAATAACTCTCTGACCTCCATCTTATTCCCTTTCCTACTGAGAATTCTTTTGGCAGCTTAAAGAACAGTGCAGATCACTGAAATACATCTCCCTCTGCAAGCTTAGAATCTCAAAGACCATCTGCCAAGGGGAGGCTTGACATAAATGTTTGTCAAAAAACTGCCTGCAGTCTCAAGGACAATCAGTTTAAGGCTGCCACACCAGATCGTCACTCCTGGCCTTTAGAAACCATCACCAGATGAACTTCAGGGATTTCTTTTCATATTTCATAGCTGGAGTTAGACACAGGAGTTCTGTGACCTGAATTCTCTTTCACATGATCTTAATGTGGGGTCTAATATCACACTTACTTGCACCCATAATGCTGCATTTGCCTGAAAAGGCAAAATAAGAAAACTCACTTTTTTTTACTTCATATTTTTAATTAGGATAATTAACATTAAAATTGACAATATATGAAATGGACGATAAGATAACACATACAACATAGTGGCACAGAATGAAAAGAGGGGCCTGTTCCTGAGAGCTTACAATCTATTAGGATTTTAAGAAGAAATGAGACAGAAGGTCTATTAATATTGGACATTAGTATTCATCATGTTCTGCAGGGTGTATTTTTTGTGCTATTCTTAATTCATACTAGCACTTCGCTTATTGACCAATTACTATTAATAACAAAACAACTGATCATTAAGATAAAAAAAAACATTAGCAATGGATGTTACGATCTATTATTGTTTGTTGAAGCAAAGGCTCAGAGAGACTTTTGCTTTGCAGCTGTTCAAGATGGCTGTGTGACGGTGATTTGAGAAGCAATCACGCGTGGAATTGGCATCCACTATCCACCAGAGACCAAGTATTCAGTCCACAGTAGAAGTCACTGACTGTTGTGCTGCCCCCCTACTAAAGGGACTCAGGGCTCACAAAGAGAAAAGGGTCACTGCCTATCTGGAGGGCACACTAAAATGGCATCTTAATGCAAAGTTGCACTGGGAACGCAAGAGGTTAACACATATCAAATGCTCTCACTGGTGCAGAAACCATATGGAGAAGTTCACCTCATTACTTGGAGAGTGAATGAAATCTACACACTAACAACTATAGCTAGATGAGATATTTCTGTAATTTGCGAAAACCTTAGCTCACATTTCATTATGCCCTATTACTGTTCACTGGATCAGTAGCACATCCTTTTCCAAGTCGCCAACAGGAAATTGGGGAAAATCAGAGGATCTCCTCAACTGGCCAATAATCCACCCAATGTCCGCAAAAGCAGGACTGTGGGGTAGGTACCTGGGACGTTGGGTCCCAAGCAAAACTTCTGAATGAGACAAAATTTGCATGACTTTTTAACTTCTGATTAAGATGGAGGCATAAAACAAATAAAAGCTTAACTATTATACAGAGAGTCATACCACTTTGTTTACCGAGCGGTCTTCCAAATAGTTGTAGATGAAAATGATACAACAGAAAAGGCAAAGTACTACTTTATGAAGCGTGCCATAATATCACACGTAATACATTTTTTTCTGGTCATAACACTATTACATATAAAGTATTTTAAAATAATTGATGACATACATCAAGGAGTAGCCCATATATCTATCAAGCTGCTTGGGTATAGATTGACACAATCTAATTAAGCTAATGACCCACATCTCATTGTGTGTTTTAGATCCAACTCTGGCTCATACGTTCTTTAGAGAAGAAAAAAATGGGGAAAACACACACTTTTTTGTCAGTCTCTTCATACTGGTCACCAGCAGCAAAAGATCTGCCGATTCGTCATTTTGATAGATGATGTCATTAATCCTTGCTGAAAGCTTGATGCATGGGGCTTCAGCACCAGCGTATGACAAGCATGTGGAAATAAGTCTTCTGCCAAAACTGCTCCCAGAGCCTCCGTGTGTTGTAATGCTTGCCTCAATCACACGTGCTATCCGCACTCATCAGCTGCATGGTGATACCTTGCTACTGCCAAGACACAGTTCCACAGCTCAATTATTTGAACGCAGACTAATTACATGGTATATGCCACAATACTATAAAAACGTAAGAAACCCCGCCCAATTCTACTTAATAGATTTAATTTATTTTTAATTATTATTGCCCCAGATGCTCGGCCGGCCCCTGGACTAGTGAAATCTGCAAGCAAAAGTAAGGGGCAGCAGGCAGACTGCTTCAGGGGCTGCAGAGGCAAGCTGCTTCAAGGGCAGCAGTGGCACAGGCCTAGCATGTCAATTTCTAGCTTACTGTATTGTGATAGGGGTTTTGCTGCACTACCGTCAAGGTCTGGCTCAGTGTAGTGATGAGTTACATTGTACCATCACCAATGTCTGGTTCAGTATTTAGCGATAGGAGTTATGCTGTGCCATATCTGTTCAGTAAATCTTGTTTATATAAACTTCATTTATTAAGTTAATTAAATGTTTTCCAGTTGACAGTTTACAAATCTGTGAAAAATATTGTTGCCAACATTGTTTTTTTTTTTTTTGTTTTTTTTTTTTGGGGGGGGGGGGGGCAGTGCCACATACAGGATCTGTCCCCGGTACCAAATACTCTAGGTACGCCTCTGATGCTAGACAATTACATTACAATAGACAGGAGACATCCATTTCAAAATGTTCCAATATCAAATGTAAAACAGCTACAAATGGATAGTATCGGGGGAAATTTGAGATTAATAGTAAACTACTTGTTGAAGCTTTAAGGTATGGTAAATGCTCAAAGGGTGGACAAATAAGCCACATCTGTCCTATTACTTTGATTTGTGGAGCTCAGGTCTGTGAAAATAAAATGAAGTCTTACAACAGAATGCGGTTCTCATTAGAAGAATTGCACTACAAGCACAAAATTAGCTGCCTTTGTTACTTTTTTCCCTACTTGCTCCTTGAATAAGTTAGCTTTGAGGTCATTCAGGTATCAGCGACCCTAATTCATGCTCCAGCTGACTGATAATGGCACATGTAGATAGGAGCTACAGACGAAGGGTTAAGTGTGCAAAATCCTGGACAGGTATATCATTACATTGCATGCTGATAACCTCCGAAAGTAGTCTTCTCATTCGTAGCCACCAATACATAGCTTCAGACTTACAAAATCCTTTGTTCAGTCAGCCTGTCCTAGACCCAGTGGTTACTAAGATGGTAGTGGTCAAGAACCACAAATCTAATGTCTATCACAGCAGTTCAAGGAATTGTCACAGGTTAGCTTAGAATTATACAGCAATGTTTCTAAAGTTTTTATTTATGTGCATGTAGAGCTGCATTTAGAAGGTTAAGCTTCTGCCCGTGGGCACAGGACTATTCATTAGGGATTCCTCACAGATTGTGATATAAGATAAAATGTGTCTTAAAACTCACAGACATTGGGAATCTATTTCAAAATCCTTTTAGCACTTAGTATATTCCCAAGATGTAAACTATTTATCTCTTGAATGACTTAACGCCGCTCTGCTCACTGGCCTTTCTCTAAAAAGTCTCTAGTGAGAACTTCCATCAAAGGCCGATTGTGATGTTTTTGGAACTGTAGAGTGTGAGAAATATTCTGTAAGGTGGACATGATCTAAGCCATTAAGACAGATTAATACTAGCTTGTGAGAGCAGTAAAAGGAATGGATGCCCCCTTAAACTTGCAATCCCATATACATGGTATGTTATGGCTCATAGGTTGAATTCATGTCACTGCCTATTATCACTTAACCACTTTACACAAAACCTGCAACAGATGAACAGTACAGTAGCACATTGATACACAAAGACATTAGCCTTGTAACCATACAAAAGAAAAAAATGCTGATGTATTTTGATAAAACTGTTCTAATCCCCAGGAAACCTTAAATGCAGTTATATCCTATACTTCTAAATAAACGTTGTTTACAAAAGACAGCATATAATGCATGTGAATTGTTCGAAACAGCTTGTGTTGGACTATATTATATCTATAGCTATAAATTATAAAAAGCAGCGTTAGGTGTTATGTATGGATGTAAAAAATAAACAACAGATAGTAGTCCAGGCGCTTTTGCATTCTATATAATATGATGCTTGATTCACAATGACACACTTCGTAAGGAAATCATCACCGCGCTAGCGCACATATCATTGTCAAACGCATAGATCTGGTTTACAGTCTGGTCAGGTGTGTCGGCAAATTTTATTCCGTGGCCTGTGTAAATCCAGCAGGGTGCTAGGACTTAATGAGGTGCCTCCAAGACAGCACCAACTAGAGGTCGGATACAGCTTTACACATTTCACACCCGTGCTGGTGCTTACTCATAAGCTCTAAATAGTTTAACAGAAGAATGCTTAGACTCCTATGAACTGAATTCTTAAATCGTCACAATTAGGGCAAGACTCAAAACAGAAACCCTTTCCAGCGGAAGTGGTTTTTTAGAGGTCTTTAATGAAAAAGAAAGATTAGATTGGTGTCAGGTCCTCTTGAAACATCTATAAGAACAGCCGTGAGTATTGCTAACATAGGATGTCATTGCAAGCATAGGACGTCTTTCGTGGGGCACCTAACATTTAAGACTGGAAAACTATGGCCATTTCTGTATGCATTTTTGTAAGTTGAAAATGATTTTACAGGATCTTTTTATTATTTTGCTTATAGAGGACACAAACGATTAGCTGTACCCAAAAAAATATAAAATACTTCACTTCAGATGCCAGGAGGAGGTTATTTATGATGGTTGGAGATGTTCCAAGTTGCAGAAATAAAACACATGCCAACTAACACCTGAAACCAAAATAATACACACCAACCTATTGCTATTGGCCCTCTGGCAACCCCAACCAGACAACAGATACCTTCAAGATCACTGCATTATTGCCTTTAAGGTCTGCGAGGAGAAGATCACACAAAGTAAGCTCACTTAAGCCAATACAATCTGTGTTACAGTATTACACTGAAACCTAAAGCAGTTTGATAGTGAGCCATTTAATAAAACATCTTGACACAATTCTAACGGATATTGGTTCTGCTCTTCTGGTCTGCTATAGATTTACTTGCTGACATACAGTGGTATCTGTGTTAATAAATGTTTAACATCCAAACCAATTTAATCATTTATGAAGATTCAGTATTTACAGCAATACTGAGTTGCTTGGAAGTAAGATTAAATACAGAACATACACAAAAGCTAAAGCTATGCCTAGAGTCTAACATTCATCTATACCATATGGAGCAAAATTCACGGGCCGTCCACACAGCTATAGCCGGTTAAATTCCAGGAAAGGGTAATTTGAAGTGATCAAAATAGCCTGATCTTCACCAGAAATGCATGATATCAACGTGATTATGGTGATTTACTTATCAGTACTCAGTACAAAAGCTCTGAAAAATACCCCTCTTATTCTTGAAATCAAATAGAGGTCTGACTACAAGACTAAGATCCAGATTCCCCGCAGCGAGGCAGGGAACCTGGATCCTTCTCTCTGGCAGCTGATGGAGGTCTGTGCAAAGCAGGGATGCACTGGTAAGTCTGGGAAGGATAAGAGTGGCATATGGGGGGTATAAGGGCTTTCAGAGAGGCATATAGGGGGTTAAAAGGAATATTAGGGAGGAAGAGTGGCATATGGGGGGTTAAAAAGAATATTAGGGAGGCAGAGTGGCATATATATGGCATTTCTGGGGCAGACATGCATAAATGGGTGCAGGTTGGCAAATAAAAAGTAAAAACAAAAAATTCATTTTTCTCAATCAGTTTTTATTAAATATAAAAAATATACATGTGAATATTTACTAGTAAAACTTTTTTATTATAGGGTCGTCTTATAATCGGTATTTATCTATTACTAAAAGGTTAAATTATTGCAATGTAATGTAATTATGACAATGTGATGTAAACTTGAAGCTGCCATGATTTGACGTGAGAACAGGTCTAATCCCTTGGGTTGATATATTCAGCTTTTGTGCCCCAGAAGTAAGACAGCCATTAACCAACGTGGTACATAAATAGAGATCAAACTTAAATAAGTATCACAGGCAAAACCAAAAATTATATTGATATATATTGCAATAGATTTTCAAACACAAATGATTTGGATTGCCGGTTTGTATTTGCTTCAGTTACAGAATCTAACAAATAGCATTTTGTATTAAGCAAATATCATGGTAGCAGCTAGCAGTAG
Source organism: Spea multiplicata (assembly GCA_009364415.1). Taxonomy (NCBI): domain Eukaryota; kingdom Metazoa; phylum Chordata; class Amphibia; order Anura; family Pelobatidae; genus Spea; species Spea multiplicata. The sequence goes on from VKOC01047033.1 coordinate 70,142, forward strand.
CTTAATAAAGGACATACAAGCAATTATTAGCCATAACGGACATGTGCTGACACTGAGGACCATGGCTTACTTCAGTTTGGGTGTGGAAACATAGGCAGCCATGCTTTAAATAAAGCAAGGGCATCCAAGTCAAAATGTGTTTGACGAAAAAAGAAAAAAAAAAAAGGAAAAAGTACTTTGATTACAAATAGCACCATGTGGTTCAGCTTAACATTCTGTTCACAATGTCTGGATTCCCCAAAACCAGTGACTCGGTGCTTTGTGCTGCTTTTGTTCTACATATTTACTGATGTTATTAAGCTGGCCAGCCTTTCACGTAACTTGGGAAACTAGCCCCAGAATGTTCAAGCTTGGCCTCTGCCTACTCTAACACCAGACACGCTGCAGACACACACTGTACACAGCCATGGTTTTCGCTTTCTTTTTTTTTCTCCAACAGCTGCCGCATAACTTAAAGGGTCCTAGAAAGGCTAATGCCAATCTAAAAAAATAGTGCAAACATCAAAAGGAATCATTTAAAAAATAAAAAGATTTAAATGTTCATTCTAAATTCTCAGTCCGAGTTGTAATCAGGTCTGAGTGCACTCATTAAGCACATGCAGACAGAGGAGTAGATTCATTTGTCACGCAGCTTCTATGGGTTGGAACTGGAGTCTCCGGGTAAAGAGCTTCTTTGCTGGGTCACTCATCGTGTTTAGCCACGAGCACTCCCCCAGCCAATTCTCCTTCCACTCCCAACCAATGTAATGCTTTCTGGGGCTTGCACTGTCCCTGGACTTTGGGTAGCCATCCCATGGACAGCCCCACTAACCCCACCCCTCAACAAGGCACTCGCTTCAGAAGAGGGAGAGCTCCAGGTAGACTACCTTCTGATGTTCCCAAGTATGCATAAAGCAGCCCCCAAAGCAGACTCCCTCAGTTGCCCTTGCCCAGCCTAATGCTGCCCATGTAGAGGTTTCTGCAGCTACTGCGCGATTCCAGGATGCCATGATAACATTCAATTGTGGCGCTCTCCAACAGTTAGGGGCACAAAGGGTGGAAAGGTGGAAGTATTAGGAGAGGTCTATGCTGGCAGGTACACAGACTTCCACCAGACTAAGGGGCATATATATATATATATATTGTAATTCTTCCTTATGTACCCTGAAGAGCCCCCAAACATAAGCTTTATTACCTTCTAATAAAACTATAGCTTCGTAGATTATCTTTAGGAGTGTGTTTCCATGAAATCAGGTCACTTTTGTTAACACATTATAATTAACAAAATGGAAAAAAAACAATATGAAAGGCACTCGATACCTGGAAGATACGAAAATGGAAATAAAGAGTTAGTGAGAATTATGTCTACCAGTGGCTTCAGATCATTCCCTTGCCTCCAATAAAACACCTATGCATTTTGTCTATTCAAAGATCCCTGCTGCTCCTGAAAACAAATTATGAGAGGATTGAGGCACAGACTCAAATCCCAGAACTGGCACAAGCAGCTTCATCAATAGGCATTCTCGTACCACTGTACTAACTCTCTGACCTCGCTCCAGACTCCAATTCAAATAAGTTCCACAAAAGGTGCACCTGCTGTGGACATTTATTTCAAAATGGCAGTTCTAATAACACCTTTTAGATGTGTTTTGTGGCATATAAAAGCAAAAAAAACAAGTTGGAAGGTAAAAGACAAAAAAAAGGCTCTCCAACAAGGCTCCAAATAGAAGCCAGCTTGAAGTATTCTACTAAAATCAATGGCACAGCGCTGAGTGTGAGAGACATCAAAAGCAGAATATCTCGGAGGTGAATTATGAAGCAAAGTGGACATCAAACAAATTTGAATCTAAACTGTTGGAAGAATTGTGGAAGCAACTAATGGATTTATAATAGCGAGTAACATGAAATCTATCAAAACCTGAAAAAGAAAGATATGTAAATAATAGCTCTATTTTATAAAAAAAATGATTTTCATACAATCATTTATTTCACTACATGATTCCGATGAATAAAGTTAAAATGAAAAAAGATCAGGTTGCATGAGATTGTATGTGAGGACAAACCCTTATAAATGCTTTGGTGTCTCTCGTTTTAAGGGGACAGTATGTCTCACACTGCCCCAGCAACAAAGAATATGTATTCTATACTATCAACAAAGAATATGTATTCTATACTATCAACAAAGAATATGTATTCTATACTATCAACAAAGAATATGTATTCTATACTATCAACAAAGAATATGTATTCTATACTATCAAAGAATATGTATTCTATACTATCAAAGAATATGTATTCTATACTATCCGCAAAATAAATTAAATCCACTCCCAAGGAACACTTCTAATATGGACTTCTAATAAAAACTCCAAATCACACTTGCAGACAGCATGCTCGATGTGTATTATGCACTCCTATTCGACACACATTTACTGAAATAGAGAGCATAGAAAACCCATAAAAGCAGAAAGGATCATGAATGCCCACGTGGGTGTAAACATCTAGTTAATAAAAAAGCTTCAGGTGACAATTATTACGTTTCCACCCAACCCCAGGCACGTATTGGTCTGCATAAGGAGCAATACCATTGCTGCTATGGTTTATAAGCTAAAACCTTCCCTGTGCTACACTTCTGCACCAGAGCTGGTACGTCTTGCTATCCCAAGATAACGGCACATCAGGGTCAGCCAGACCTGCACTTCTCCATGATTAAGTAAAAAAACAAACCAAAAATCCATATATTTTGTACTAGCTAAGGACTTCATTAAAATAATAGCTAGAAAACCTAAACTGAACTGCAGATGAGATGTTTTATAACTTAAGAGTGCTTAACATGGCTGTTCTCCGATATCACATGTATTATCAGGAACAAGCTTCAATGAGCTTCTCGTCCAAGAAAGGCAGAGCCGGCCCTGTTCTTAAAACTCACCTTGCTAATTTGACTACGTATTATACAGTGCCGGCTTAGTCTTTCATGAAGGGAAGCTCACTAAGGTTTGCTCCAGACAATGCATAGTGATAGTAGGGAGATAGTTCAACATCCTGCAAACGGTCACTTAACCGAATACAGCCCACTGCAGATTTCTGGCTATACTTATGGAAACATACATCCCTGATAAATAATCACATACTTTGAAGAAACCCTTCACATTCTGCCGAGTTCTTACCACAGATAACTACACGGCCAGCATGAAGTGTAGCACCTGAGCAGATCCCGGTGTTAAGTAGAGAGAGGAGGTGAAGCGCAATATTCCATCTCTGTCTCTGAAAATGATTGTGAACATTTCTGGGGGGAGTCAGCACTTTTATCAGCCTCTAAGAGTAGATTGTCACAGTCAGACAGTCTGGAACCAACTCTTTGTTGCTATATCATATTTGAAATACTAACTTTAGTTACACAGGCAACTTAATCCAGAATAGATTTACCTCCTGAGAAGTAGTGTTTTTTTAAAAAAAATCGTTGTTGGCATTAGTAATCCACTATAATAGGATTTATGTGGTGATCTATTACAGGGCCGATACTGGTCATATCTCAACATATGCCTGCATGTAAAGTCTGATAGTCTTGCTTCATTGTTTCAAAGCCATTCGGTTCTATCCAATTGTATAAAGACTCCATTTCAATGTGAATTTTTCCCAGTGGACTGTTTGTAAAAGCATAAACGTGTCTTCTATTTGGGAAATAATAATTCTTATCTATTGTGAAAACTACGTTGTCCATCCATTTAAATTCATTTTTCTCTTCTTATAAAACTCAAGGTTAAGTGTTGTTGAATAGCTTTTCACTCTCATCGTTTCACTGTATGGAATCAAATGGGGGGGGGGCAGTTTTCAAAGCGTACTGGGTCCTTCGATGAAAAATAGGTTTTATTGTTAGCATTATAAAAAAGAAAGTATTTAAGCATTACGCTGTTTCATGCCATTGCTTTTATAGTACTTGTAAGGAAAGAGTCAACTAAATTGAGTTGAAAGCACTGTACAACTGATGCAAATAGACAATTAAAAGTATTGTCCTAAAGCAAATACAAATATTGTATAATTGCTTTGAAAAACAGATTAACTTATACACCAGGAAATCTCTCAGAAAGTAGAACTAGGTCAAGGTAAGGAGATCTCAGACATACTTGTATGTGGACACCATTGGACTATGGATTGTTATCAATAAGATCGATATCTGTGATAGATAACAATACTTCCGATGTACCAGACTCTGCACTCTGCATTATGTCTGCTTCTGGGCTCCGGATACAACATTATAACCTTAGCGCTCTCCAACACAGAACGAGATGCAAGAAAAAAGACAATGACGACTGCTGGGGGGGCAATGTAATGCCCCTTAGGGGAGCATGGGCTTGGGGCAGCTATCCATTTTACCCTGCTCATATCTTCAGTAGGTGCTCTGCTAAAAAGAATCCCAAACTGAAGCAAAAATCAAAACACCAAAACAGAAAGATGCCACCCGTTTTATATCTAACATCCTTTTGAGGCACACTATATAAAATATTTCAAAAGTGACTAGCAAAAACACCTTTTTTTTGTCTTTTTTACTCACAGCTGGAAACAGATGTTTTAAAATGCAACAAAAAAGCAAGTTATTCTTTTTAAACTACATTGAACAACCCAACACAATCTTGTCTCTTCATACGCATCTTTAATGAGCACCCTGGCAGGATCCAAGCTGCTTAAGTTCCTAGGGTTTATTTCACCTTGTGTGTGAATATTAAAAAGGGTTAATGATCTGGGAATGCACACGCTGAATTTACATGAGAAAACTGTTGTGGTATCTCCTATGGCTTGATAGATTTAAATGAACTGACAAGTATGATGCTTTTTATTAATTGTATAAATAAAATACTGGAATTAAAACTGACACACAATGCCTACTTGCTTAAGTCATAATATAATAATATATATAAATAAATAAATATATAGATATATATTATATATATTAATATATAATATATAGAACAAGTTAAGGATGTGCAGTTACTCTTCCATAATTTCCTTTTTACTTCCTACACTACTTTTTAACTTTTTACTTCCTACACTGCTCAGAAATGAAGACGGCTGATGAACTGCACCATAACAAGTCCTGGTTCAAGAGCTCGCATCTGCCCTAATTTGAATTACTTTTGTTACTAAACCATAGAGGTACTTATGTGACTCTACATCTTACTGTTTGACTGTTGGTTTGATAAAAAGGTATCGCAAATATCTTTGAATATCAGTATTCAATTAATAAACTCCTCCAATTACATAGGATGCAAGTGATGTATGTTACAGGGACACTCCATTATATGCACTTTAACGCATGTGATATCTCAGAGGTCCTTTTATAGTGTACCCCTTGAAAAGGCATGGGTAGATTTTTACAAAGTCTTCACATATGTTTTTGCCCCTTCCCCCAAGCTATTTTCCCGTACAAGAGAGATGTTTGACTGGAGGTAAGTATTTCACATGGCAGCAGATCCGTTCAGTCAGCTTAGTGAATGACATGGGGGAGTATAACAAGAGCCCCTTGTGTGCTCACACTGATTTCAGTGCCCCTGATTGAGTGCTTCAAGCAGCCAATCAGTGACACAAATAGTCAGATCCCAGAGAAGAGAAGCTGCAGCATCTACATTAAGAAAGTGCTTTTTTTTTCTTTTAACAAAACATATTGGTATGAAGGACAATAAACCTGTCCTGGTAATCCATGCATCCATGCAATAGGTCTTATAACACATTGACAAGTATGGGGTTCAATCTCTGTATCCCAAAATGTTATAGGAATGATTCTAGTGGAAAATGTAAAGTAGTTTCATCACCATAGCAAACAATGTTACTTCTGGTTGGACCATTCTTATGGTTGCTGTGGTGATAGGACCACTTTCCAAACTACACACAGATCATCAAATGGTTTCTATGTTTATATATAAAGTACCTGTCTGTGCTCGAAGTGTCCAATAATAGGGATACAATGAAGGATTTACAAATAAAATACTCATCCATTTGCATTGGCAGGCCATTGGGTTTTTAGTGCACTAGAAGATGAGTGTTTGTGTCCTGCACCTGGAGGTGGTGACCTGGGACCCCATGCAGTCACCTGGATTACCAGCATTACACTACAGTTTTCATATTACTTTTAACAAAGCAGGTTTTAAATCCTGCACAGTCTTTTCAAAGCTGTAACTTTCTCTGGTTTGCATTATTAATGGATATTATGCACAACAAATGTTTACAATATCATGCTCATTTCTCATTGTGCTGAAATGCATTTGTTTTTTTTAGACCCCCATCAAACCCAAATGGATCAAGCCTGCGGAGTAAGGAAAATTGGAGTCCTGTAATTATACACACTTACCTTGACAAATAGAAAAAAAAATCTGTGATTAGAACACAGTAATTAGCTACAAAATGTTTCACATGAATTTAATTACCCATCAGTCTACATGTTTCTTAATTACTTTTATCTCATTGCATCAATAAAAATTTCCGCTCGAGGCAACTGCCAGTCATGTGTTTACAGGGATTGGGAGTTTTACGGTGAATAGTTTGTAGCAAGGTGAATTATTTAAAAGTTGAATGACTGCTTTTCTGATAAATCAGACACCTATTACTGCACAATTTAGCATCAGCTTATAGGATTCTGCTGCATAAGTACTAAGCGCTTACAGAGTGCAGAAATAATGCCATCAATTTGTTTCCAAGCAGAACTATTCAGTACTGTGGGTTAATCCGTCATAAAGTGTTTCCCAAAACTATACTACTTCTCCATTCATACAAAAAAAAACAACAGCAAAACCCACAAATCTAAGATGCTTTATTTCTGGATGACATAATAAAAGAAACCAGTACATCTGTGATGTCATCAGAAAGTATGGATCTCTTTCAAAAGAAAATAGAACAGCCACGCCTTTCAACATATAACGCCTTTCAATACATAATTTATTTATTACAGTTCACAGTTATAATTACAATCATATCCAACATAAGTCAGGAAAACCCAAACTATGTATATTTCATTGAAAAGCACATGCATCATATATAAATATATGCACATATATACTGAACATTTTACGCGGTAAAGAAGTTTTTTTTTTTTTGTAAAGTTCCCTTTTATGTTCATCTATTTTGATAGCTTTTTATTATGTATGTTGTGTTTCTGCTTTTCTATCACGTATATATGGAGACCTGTGGGTGCTAGGAAGTGACTTTCTATCTAGGTCCGACGTAGCGGCAGCTTTGCTTGGTGCAGATAAGCCTACTGGGTCCCAGATCCCTGCCTTTTCCTCATACGTTGAACTGTTTGCCAAGTGTGATACAGCCCTAAAAGTCACAAACATCTTTAGATAAAACACCAAAGTCAAGCAGAAGACCTGTTTAACTATGAAATGATGTAAGCTCACAATAATTGTGTGAAAAAATATTACCGTATTGGTTCGTCTATAGGCCGCACGCGATTATAGTTAAAGTTTGGCGCTATTTTAAAGAAAAATTTATTTTTATAGAAAAGATACACAAGTGGAATAGTAAAACAGTATAAACAGCACCAACTGCCCCATTTGTACATTATCGTGCAATTGGTAGCCTTCCAATGAAATGAAATACTTTTGCACTACAACGATTACATCAGCCAGGATTTACAACAGTATGCTTGTAAAAGTATTTAAGTCAACATCCTAAAATAGCGCTCAATAATAAAAAAATATTTACACAAATAGTATTACAGTATCACAGTTAGGTCCACATGCCATTTTGAATCAGAGGTTAGGGATTGGCACCTAAATTCTAGACATAAAAATATATTGCATACTGTGTACATTTCATATAGAATTATTGTTAGTGGTTTTCAGACCATGGGGCACAAGTTGAATTATTTCAAGAAATCAATCTTAACCGTTGAACCTTTTTTTTTGGCAGTTTAGATTGATGAAGCAGCATGATAAAAAGAGGAAAGAAATCAAGATACATACAGTATATTCAGACTGCTATTGTGAAGAGTTTAAATAAACAGCGCCGCATGCACCCAGAAGTACAAAGAAAAGCACAGTAATCTAAATAGTTTACAGGAACAGTGACAGGGAGAGGGACACAACCTGGCTCGCGAGGCACTTGCACTTTAAGCTTTTTGTTTCAATATCTCTATGTAACATTTTTCATTTGACAATAAACACAAAAGGGGAAGGGTGTAGAAAACCAGGTGGGGTACGGAACGATGCTGAAGAAACACCAGCACTTTGTCCATACAATGATTCTGCCAACACACATGCTCCTGTAAGATTTCTTGTGTCGTATGTGCGAAGGGTAAGGGGAATCAACGCAATCATGTGAAAAAGATGTCTGCACACGTTACTTGTATGCTCTCCTCTAGTACATTCGGAAATTATTAAGATGTGCTAGGTAAGGAGGCTTAAATCAGGAATCCTCTGAATTGTCACTGCTAGCTTTTGTGGCCAGATTTCTTCATGGAGGAGATGCGAGGCCTAATAGAATGTAGTGAAAAGCAGATGAGGCTAACAAAGCCTTTTATACATAATTTATGGCTAAGAGGCCCAGTTTAAACAGAATGAATAGCTCATAAAATTAAATGTGGATGATGGATCATACTGTACAAAATTAGACAGGTAAGTAGGGCCAAGATAAAACAAAAGTCACAAAGGCTTGAAGAGACGCCAGGTGCCATACTGTGTGCTTTATCAGCAGAGTGTAGACGTTATCAGAGGAAAAGGGTATATTAAAAGAAAACAGGATTGCAAAACTGGTTTTGATTTGGGTTGATGTATGTCATACATTTAGTTTTTGAAGCCTTACAATATTCTTCAAACGTGATCCTTTTTTCCAAACCCTAAGATTCTTTATGATAAAAAGAGATCATGAAAGTCACAGAAACGTACAGCCAATGCAGATCTATCCGTTACAAAAGCAAAAAGAGGATCTCAAGCGACTTAGAAAGAGCTTTAAGACCTTCCACTAGTCCCTGCATTTACAAAAAACCCTCAGCGCCCTTCCATGTGCTACAAAACCAGAAATTGTAGCCCATATTTATATTTATTTAGTGTCATCATGCCCCTCATACTAGATCAAAAATGGTTAGGGGCAATAAATACAATATCCATACTTTTATTTGCTTTCAGTTGAAAACAAGCCTAGCAAAACAAAGATATCGTCGATCTGTCAATGAACCCTTGTTCATTACTACAAAATCTGGAAAAATAAAAACATTTCAGTTCTACCTCTGCTTCCAAAAAAATAATAGTGAAATTCCCCTTAAGAATACAGATCAGAGCTACTTTCCATGGGTTGTTTCAAAATCAGCCGTGAACTTGCTGGCACCCTTTCAGAGTGTTTCTTTAATTGCAGCTATAGGCTTATTCTCCCCTCTTCGAGGTGCAGATGAAGCACCATCTTTTGTGCCCGGTCTTTTCATAACTGAATAGGCCTCCAATTGTTAAACTAAGGCAGCTTGCAACATTTCAGATGAAAAAAAAAAATCAGGAGGGAGTGAGGAGGGGGTCCGAGAACATAAAATAAAAAAAGGGGAAGGGAGAAAGCACAAAAAAGCTCCAATTTCCTAAAGGCACGCTGCTGCCTTTATACCGAGAGTTTCTTTAGATCCTTGTCGCCCTATAGTGACTGATCCTCTCTATCCCTTTCCATTTGTCACCTTCTGCAGCGCTGTCATGGTAACCCTAACGGCTGGAGAGTTAGCCAAGGCTTGGATTTGGATGTCCCTAATTCTTCTTGGGGGTCAGTATCAGCTGAGCAATAGAACAGGCAGAGCAGATGGCGCAGCGTTGGCTGTGTGCACGAGAAGATAATTTAATCCTTTCAGTACCCCAGGGGCCCTACAACACATTACAGGGAAAGGCATACAATAGAAAGGAGAATGAAAATGCTGAGCTGTACACACACCTTTTACATTCGAGGAAAATAAAGGACATGTAGATTTACTACGAGATGATAAACATACAAAGAAGAAGCCAGAGAACGTAACTATAGACAAACCCCCCATAAACCTAGGTAGTGACTACCTTAGTGACCCTGCGATTATTAAACATTTGGTTGTCAGAGAGGTGGGCATGCACTCCTCATCCATCTGACACCCCACTGGTTAAACAGGTAAAATAATAGTCATATCATTAACGTTCCATATTCTATGACCTGTAGCTGCATCCATCTAAACATCTATAGGATGCTGAAACAGCTAATAGATTTGAGGGTGTCCCCCTCCTTTACATTTTTAGTTTTGTCTTTTGTTTTTTGTAACTTATCTATGTAATTTGTAAAGGTTTAAAATGCCGATTTGTTGCCTGTCATAACACATTATATTAATGTAAAGGTGATATGCATTGTGACACTTGCTATTCCTGTCATTTGTGGATTTGCAAATATAAAAATCGATATGTGATTACATTAAGTTATGCCGGCACAACATCCGTGGGCAACAGAATTACAAACTATGTAGCCGCTAATCAGAGGCATTGACAGTATATTGTACTATATACATATATGTAATAATCAGAGGCATAGAAAGTGTATTGTACTACATACATGTGTATTGAAGTGTACCAGAATGTAAGTGACAAAGTCTCTAGTGAAATGGATAGTTTTTTTTCCCGCTGGATCATCCTCCATTCAACAGAAAAACAAGACAAGACTCGACTAACTGAAATTCCAGCTTCCACCCTCTATTCCCATGGAGGAAAGGCCTAACTGATGTGTAACAGAGTGCACAGCAAAATAAACATACATGTATAATTGTTTCTTTAACAAATGAACAGCATAAACACCAGGTGCTACCTAGTCAGCCAAGACTATAATGTTAGTAGAATACAGGATGGTGGCCATGTGTGATGAACACCCATGCAATGCAATCAAGCAACACAGTTTGCACAATTCCTTATGCTTGTTTGTATAGAGTTTACTGCAGTATGTCTGTGTTGGCAACACAAAGGTTGGCATATTAAGGGAACAGTAATGTAATTTTTTAAGTGACTGCTCCATTTTAACATATTCTTGTACTTCCAATGTCAAACTGTATGCTCTGTAGAACATAACTCCCACATGTCTCTCTCTAGGAGGGACAGTCTCTCCTCTTTTGGACCCAAATTCTCTTTGCTCCTCATTGCTCCCCCAGCACTTTGTTTTTAGAAACTTAGAATGTTTGCTGGGTATCAGTATATCACAACATCCTACAGCCATAAAGAATACAAACTGAAGATAGTGTGTTATTAAATTGTGTACGCACATTACATTTTTCTACAGACCTTAGTTACATAAATAAAAAAAAAGGCTCCTGTAAAGCTGCTCCCTAGTCATGTTTCTGACCAGGTGCATGAGACAAAAGTGCCCCTCTTTGACCACCTGAAGTGTTGGTAGGTATATGAAGAGTGCTCTTGAGTGTGTACCCCATGCCACTAAGGGAGAAAGCAGTATAAATGTTGGGTCTTCTCAATGAAACCGTGCTAGAGATTTGTTACTCCTTCAGTTACTGAATACTACAATACAAATTACAAAGTAACAACTGACATTAATGGTTAACTTGTGCATGTTCTACAACAAAAAGCATCATTTTGCCTACTACAAATCGGTAACAGATGTCCAGGGTTAGCCTTATCTAAACCTCAGCGTAGCCTGCAAAAGATTGTTGTAGCCTCTTGTAGAGTCATGTATAGGCTGATAAACTATTGATAACTATGTATGGCTCCCTCAGCAGCTGTGTTGTACATGGTACGGATTGAACATGGATCTGTTCTGTAGTAGCAATCCTCTCTCCTCAGGGTGACGATGCCTGCCACCCAAGACCAGGTTGACCTAAACTTAAATTAAAATGTCATTGATAGTTTTATCCTGGATTAGTTTGTTGCATGGCATAAAACAGAACTGACCACCTATCTGCCCCAAAAACGCATGTGTCCCACAATTCTAAAAGACCTCAAGTACTACAGAGCTGCCTAAGCACCAGAGGTTGTCTCTAATTACCAAAATAATGACTTAATACATATGGCAAACCATACAAATAGTAGTTACGTGGTTATTCGCTTTCTTATTATATTCAATGTTCTTTTCTATTTATATTCAATGTTCAATGACTGTTCAGATGTCTATAGTATAAGACAAAAAACATTAAAACAATACTAATATCAAAGATTTCTGAATGTTTAAAATAGCAAAACCCTTCTTCTCTTAATTTTTAAAGAGCCAGCATTTACATTTTCAACTTGAAACACTTAAAATATTGCTAGCTCAGTGCCTGTTCCTACATAAAGCTCTTTAAGGAAATTTGCCATGTTGAGGTTCAATGAGTTTTACATCTAAATATATCTATAAAGTTGCAGTTATAAACGGTTAGAAAAATCACAAGTCTAATGAAGCAATGTTACGGCTGCCCTATTTCTGTCTTTATTTGAACATTAGGAAAGAAGAAGGAGAGGGGAGTAAAAAGCTTAGAGGGACATTTGATATAATGAATGAAGGTCATCTTACCCTACACTGTCAAAAGTAGCTGTTTATTTTCACATCTTTTTACTCTTGATATCTTATGAATTAGTCGGTCTAAGACTTAAAGAATTATTCTGCATGGCTAGTGGAATTCTACTGCTAAATTGTTTGCAGAGAAAATAAACATTGCATCTGGCCAGTAAGCCATTACTGACAAGGCAAAGCAGAAATATTAATAAAATTTGATATAAAAAGTCATAGTAAACAAAAAACATGTTCCAATGTTTCAGCCCCTCCGGGGAATGTTATCATATTTTGATAAAAATCCTCAGAAGGGAATTAAACTTTTGAAGATTTTGTGTATTTGTGTATATCTTTCTAGGCGGTTTCTGCACACGGCTGATGAATGTAGAGTTTTTACAGGTGACATGTCAAATTTAATATTTAAAGAAAATTGCGTATATGAAAAAAACCCGTCATTGTTCTGTTAATTCTTCAAATAGAAAGCATCTATAGAAAGCATCTGCCACACGACTTATTTAAACAGCCTGGGGATATCTACAGATCAAAAAAAAAAATAAGTGTTTAATCTGCCCATGTTTTGCAAGCACACAATATCTGCTCCACACAAAGAGCAGTGGGATTCAGCCCTGGTGACGCTTGGTTTTAAGTTGCACTCTTATGCAGTACTTTGAAAGAAAGACTATTATCTTACCTCTCCTACTCATATGCCTAAGCAGGAGTCTTAATGCCTGCTTTCCAAAAGCAGTCAATGTGGCTTTTCTTTGTCAGTCCTTCGTCATGAACAGCTATTGAAAAGTGAAGGTGCACAAAAGGCTGCATACTTGGGACTTTTCCAGACCTCAAAAGCATGGGATAAGGTAATGCTATTCTCCTACCAACAGCTGTTTATACTTACCTGATGGGCGACAGGTGTCGGACAAAGGACCCAAATGGCCCAGCACCTGCTGCATGCAAACCCTACACAGGTACATTAGCAAAACCGACCTTTGTTTGCCTGTCAGCAGAGCAGATGTTCAGTGGAGCACGGATCACAGGAACACCCTCTACTTTTGCTAGCAGCTTGCACCTTGCTTAGCAGACATGATCAGAGGGCAAACCGATCCAAGTAAGCAGATGCATGGCACAGAAATGCTGCCTTGTTATTGGCCTCAGCATTGGTGCTTCTAGCTGGCAGTACATTAACAACTGCATGATGTACCCGATGTATAGCACATCACCTGCTGACAAAGTAAACTACCACAAGTGTTGGCTAGTGATTTGTAGCCATATTAGCCAATACTGATGTACTGTAAGGCATCCCTCATGCTGTATAGGAATGACGTTTAATACTGAACTATATGCCAATAGGAACTTGCCATTTCCAATGTTAATCAATATGATGCCAAAACAGAACTGTTTTCTAGTGATTTAAACATTAAGGATGTGACAGAAGAAGCAAATAAGATGTAATAGTAGTTAAATAAAGACCACAACATGTATGACGAGGAGTAATAATGAATGTTTCGGCCTCACTGTCTTTAAAGCTGTGGTGTCTCAAACGTCTACTCTACAAATCTCTTATTTTTCAAACTACGCCCTATTCTCACTATAAGTTAATGTTGCCCCCAGTAATGATAAAGTCATAGACGGACTACAGGAAACATAATAAAGTGAAAGTGATCTAAGTAGTTTTGCAACCTTTTTTGTGTGTTTTTTTTTAAGTGACGAAATACATAACATTTATATTAGCACAGCAAAAAAAACTGCTCTTACAACCTGAAACAAATAATTTGACATTTTAAAAGACCCATTGCCCACTATAGTTCGACAGCTTTTCTACTTTCTCTAAGACCTCGATCTTTACTAGGTCCTCTACATTGTCCTATGTTCTGGATGTCCTACTATCCATCCCTCACTGTACTAACCTCTCCCACTTCTGCTTGAAATCTATTCTGCTTTTTCCATTCCACCATAGACAGAAACAGCGTTATTTTAGCGACTCTTATACACAACCCCTACTCCCCCGATCATTACTAGTTAATCTGCAACACTGGTGTCAACTCTTATCTTAGAGAGCAGTAAGCCTGCCAGGGTTTTAAGATCTTTCGAATACGTAATCAAACAATTAAGGTGCAGCACACCTTAAATAAATGTTTTACCTAAATTGATATTCCAGACTTGCATTGGATAGTTCACAATTTTCACAGAGGTTTATTTTTAAGTGTCATTCAAACTAGGGTAACCAAAGTCAAACGAAATGGTTTCAGTGGTTACAATATAAAGCTTAACTCCCGATACATTGTCAGCACTACGCAGTATCAGAGTGGTATAGCCACTGAATTTCAGCTATTATTCCGCATCACCATAGATCACAATTTCTTATCACAACCCAGCAAACTTACAGGGTTTTAACAATGTTGTTGAGTACTAGTGATTAAAACTCGGACACAAACTTAGAGCTGAAATATTAATGGCATCCCATTGTCTGTGTCCATCATGGCAATCACACAAAGCCATATCTCAATATAATATTAAAAGGTATCTGGATGGATACATTTTATGGTACCCACAGAATAAGTTATGGTCAGTGTTGTAAATTAAAGTATAAATGGTCCAGTGTGCCCCCCCTCCCCTCAAATCCAGAGTACTCTTAAATTATTCTGATATAGGTTACTCTAGATTACTCTAAAACAAGGGACAGTCTCTTCTTGTAACATAACTTACTGAAAAAGAGCACAAGTTACAACTTTCCATGAATTTTACATTGGTCATCTCCGTTTCCAATACAGGATGCTTATGATGGGCAACCAGTGGCAGCTGGGTGAGGAATGGCCAAAGAGCTTGAACTTGTGGTTGCTCAAGTGTGTCAAATGTTTTGTTTGGACCACTGCGGTATTGGGCCTTCTCTGTGGAGCACGTTAAGCCATTTGACGACATGTGTCCGCCAAGTAATATGTACATGTTTCTCCTAAATATTCTAAATCATGTTATATATTTTTCAGCCCAAAATGCGGGTGGTAGAAGCTGAAAACATATTAGATTCCTGTAAACATTCTGTTAAAATCCACTTAAGCTTTTTCTGCAAAAATCATGAAACCTATTAATTAGTAAAGAAATCCACATAAGAAATAGTCTTGATTTGCTAGTATAATTAAAATGGAAATTTTTTTTTAATTACGAGGGATGTATAAGTTGATCGAGATGACCTAAATAAACTTAGTTCTGTGAGTTTATACATCTTACACAATTCAGAGAAGAACTTTAAAAAGGTGGTGGTCAGCAACAGTAAAAATTAGATGTATCTTGGGAGGGGGGGACTGATATGTAAACTACATTAAATGCAAGTACAAAATAAAAACTTGCCAAAAAGTAATTCCTGTAATTGGCATATCAATTGGAATATATAACACACTTTCACCTCCAAAAAATGTACCGATATATATGATGCTCATTATTTCCACACAAAGAGTTAGAAAACAAAGAGGTTTTACAACCAATTTGACCATTGAGAAGGACATCTGCTATGAGTATGTTAACCATAACATTCCCAAATTCTCACTAATTGCAATTAAACGGACTGCTAATGGCTCTATTCATAAAGTCTTTAATAAACATAAAAGTTTTGTAGCTGTTTTTGTTTTTTTACGTTTCATATGATAATGAAATGCAGATACTAAATAAATTAAATATTAAATGGCACACAAATAAATGCAATAAGTACCCCAACTAGTACTTAAATACTATGAAAAAGCATGGCGATTAGTATCAGTGTAAAGGTGTCTGAGAAAAGAACTCTAAATGTTATTAAAAAAAACAGGTGCTATCTTGAGCAAATCTGTATTAACTGTGTAAAGATTTGGCAGCCCACGCTTGAACCCCCTACATGCTCACGTCTGCTTTATTTCCCTCTCTAAGCTACTACCTTTCTGTGGAGCCCCAAGTGCCAAAGATATATTGCCAATTACTGTCATGTTAATCACAAACCAGTCTTGCAAGTTTCTCAATTACACACAAAACCAACTCCTAAAGAAAGAAAGGGAAAAAGTAAGCTGAGGCAGCTGTGGAAACGGCCATGTTCATTACTGGCTAGAAGAGAAGCTGTTAACCCCTAAAAAAAAAGTCCTCTGGAGGCTACGACGGGGAAGCCAAGCAAAAATAGTTGCCTTAATTAAAAGAAAAGAAATTCAGCATTGAGCCCCATTTGCATGTGTAAGTAACACAGCAGGAGTTCAGTAGTAGTGGTATTATGGCCTGTGATTTACAGCGCTTGTACGGATCACTAGCAAGGTTTTACACATTTGGACGAATTTCCGGTGCGCCAAGACGCTCAATGAAGCAAGGTGTCCGATCTCACGATCGTAGGCAGCAAACACCACAGGTTTCTAAGTGATGCAGAATGTGAACCTAAAATTGTGTGCCAATGAGTGAAATTTTCTGGCTCTCATGGACAGATTTTTACATCTCTACCAGGATCCACCTCGGATGTTCCTACAATGGCTCATTAAGGTAATGCTAGAAAAGGCATTTTCATTTGTTTTCATTAGTGGATGGTCACTGAGGGTTGGTGATATATTGACCTTACTACATATTTCCCACATAGAGGGGCTTCCTCCCATTTGTGGTTACATCAATCATTCGGACAGGGCAATGTCACAAGCTTCAAGGAGTTAAATAGAAATGTCCTGCCACACAGTGCTGGGGAGTAGGCCGCCATCCAGATGTTATTGAACTAGAACTGCAAGACTAACTGAGCAACATGTTATCTGTAGTTCAACACCTGTATATCAGTTATAGTTGACAAATACTAGACCTGCTTAGATTGAGGTGGGAGTGAAAATGGAGTGAGAGCATTTAACCCAACCTAATGCAACAGGATAAAACTAAAAGTCCTAAACGTATCCCCCCCCCGATTGACAATGTTTTCTAGGCATGTCAAAAGAAACATAAGTTAATACTACACAAAAATTATAAGCTAACCCAAGTCATCCTTCTTCATAACTCTGCAAATATACTGACCCTGACACTTCTGAAATATTAATCCCTTAATAGTACACGACACAGACTATAGTGATTTGTGTAAACCAAATGGCTCTAATAGCTGTGCTTGTGAAAACATACTGGTAGCAAAAGCATCAATCGGGAGTCTTCGGTATGATCACAGAGGTGTAGCATAAGATGGAGTCAACACGGAGAACCTGCCTTTTCATCCTGAGATTGGGGAGAAAATCCGGAGAATTCCCAGATAAGGTCATCCGTAGTATCAATATTCCTATAAATGCAGTCCAACATGCAAACAACCTCTATGACAGCTATAACAACCCAAACAAGGAACCGCAAGAATCTATTTACTCGTAAATATCTGAAGTTTCAATCAATTGAACCGTACAGAAATCAGCAGGAATCAGGTTTAAGTGTAAATAAAATACTAGGCCTTACTCAGTAACATAACTCAACAAAACCAGGTCAAATTCAGATAAAGTTCTGCCCCCTAGCCACATCACCTAAAAAGGGCCCCAGTTTAGACATTTGAAATGTCGGGAGAACGAATGTAGTCTTAAAGGAGATATAAATTAAAAACCAAATATACCGGTATTACCTTCTACTAAATAATTAAAAGTCAAGATAAGAGTTATTTTAAATGTGGACCATGCCGTATATTACACCAGAGCCAATATGGTTCTATAAGGGATTTACCGAGAATACAGGACTAAGCCAACACAATATATTACCAAATGCCGCACCCATTCAACCCCTCAAGGGAGGAATCAAAGTAGTGTATCCCCTCCCTGGGCTCAATTATTTCTCATAGAGGAGGAGGGGGGGGTTTGAACCGATGAACGTGATGTTACGTGAAGGGTGTGCTAGCAGCCAGAAAGCTGGGGGTGAGATAAGGAGGGGGTATGCAATTATGTTACAGTTAGAGTGTATGTTTAAGCAGGTGTGTTAGCATGTGTAGGTTTGTGTAACTGTGAGTGTGTGTGACAGTACATGTGTGCGCCAGGGTGTATGTGAGTTATATGGGGGCCAACTTCACTTTCCCAGCCCTCCCCTGTTTAGAAATTGTAAATTTGTTTATGCCATGTGCTTGCTTGGAAGAGATGAATAATGTTTGGAATTTGTAAGGTTAACTTGAGAACCAAGTAATGTGCTGGCTATATGTTAGGGTAGAATAAGGATAAATGACTTTCCTCTATAGGGTAACAGTACACACTTAAACATAATGAAGCCGCAGTACCATTTTAAGCAGGATGACATCATGCAGAATGAGAGGTGAGCGATTAGACGCAGAGGGGGAAAAAGCAGCAGACTAGAAATAAGCATGTAAGAGTTAACCCATTACACACCAAGAACTAGCAAGTGGTCAGCTACTAAATGCAAGGTTATCCATGCCGAGGCAGTAAAAAAAATAAATACTCGTGCTGCCAACGTTGCCAGCGGGAGGACAGAAAAAGGACATTAAATAGCAGTTACAGTTTATTTTCTGTAGCATACAGAATGAACAGTCTGCAGCTGCTAAGAGGCTTTCAAATCACATTTCCCAAAGTCTATCCAGGAAACAATATACAAAGCCATCTCACATGACTTATTGGCAGAGGATGCGAACACGAGGAAAGGATATTCCTGTAGCTTTGCTGCCCCCTAATGGATGTACAAATTCCCCTCCCCCACACATGTTCACAAGAGCTGCTACTAAAACATGTAACATTGACGAGAGCATGTGTTAGGAGCATGCAATGTGCAGGAGAAACCGGGTCTTCATTTTGAAATCTATCACAGCTGCCATGATAAGCACGACTTCATAGCATGACACCTTAGGATTTGAATATGCATGTCTTTTAAATGCCAAACACTATTCTGTAGTCACAGATGGGTATACTCAATATATGGGGACTTTGCAGGTTAATTTAACATTTAACTATGATTCTACATACACTAAGCATCTCCTACAAGAAGGGCAGAACCTGCCCTATCACAATGTATAGTCAAGATTTCCATATAATGCATTATGCGGGTCAAGCTCATCCATGCAGTTAAAGCTTACAAGGGTTGGCTCTCCATAGCTCAGTGAAGACGGATTAGAAAGTTCACCGCTCCTGCAAACTCTGTTTAGTGAATATACCCATAAGTGTAGCTGTTACAGCATTTGTATTGGCTACACTTATCAGGCACATTGCCATGAGTGATCACTGTTTGTAGAGGAACAGAGACACTTGGTGATCACTTGGCTGTGGCAAAAATCAGGTTATAAGAGCAGCCACCCTTTTGTGTCATAGGTAAATGTAGCATTTGTGGGATTGAAAAGAGACCTCAGAAAATGTATGCAGGGGCCACTAACTGAGTAGCAAAGGACAGAGCCTTTAGGGAGATCTTGCCACATACAGCCTGGAAGAATGGGTCCAGCCAGGTCCCCCTGTAATAAAACATAACATACAGTCAGGTCCAAAAATGTGTGGACAGTGACAATACTCAATTTTGGCTCCAAATATAATTGGAGAATTGACCAAGAAGCTGTTTCACAGCCAGGTATGGGCTGTCTCCTCATTATTTCACTAACAATTAAGACATTAAAAGGTGGGAGATTGATTCTAATTGTGGATTTTGTATTCAGAAGCTGTTACTCTGAACTCAATATGAGGTCCAAAGAGCTTTCATTGAAAGTAAAGCTGGCCATCATGAAAAAACCAAACCCATCAGTGAGCGCGCAGAAATGTTAGCAGCTAAATCAACAAGTTGTGAGCTCAACCACTCCAAAGGGCCTGTATGACAACTGTAGTGGTCGAACAGAGAATTATGTTCTTGGTAAAGCATCACTAGGGAGGAAACTCAGAATACGGTGATGTCCATGGGTTCCAGACTTCAGGCAGTCAATCACTGCAAAGGATTTTCAACCGAGCATTAAGAATGATTATTTGGTTTATTATTATGTTAGTTTGTACAATCACTCTTGAGTCCTTGAAACGGGGTGGCTACGTATGAAAAGTGCAGTCATTTTCTATGTTTTTATTAAATGCCGTGAATTGAAGCTGAAAAAGTCAGCATTTCAATGATATCTTGATCGCTTCATTTTAAATGTTTTGTGATAACCCACAGAGCCAAAATTACTAAAATTTGTCACTGTCCAAACATTTATGGATCTGACTGCATACTGGCAGACAACACACTCAATGTGCACTATGAAATGAAATGTGTTAAAAACCCTCAAAGTAGCACAGCCAAGAGCCAGATGGACGTGGGGGATGTTGCTAGAGCCATTGCTACTATATAATCCCTAGTGGCTATATGTTAAACTGCAAATCTTCATGTAATAGCCACCAATTTTAAATCAGAGATACTATGCATTGAAGAAGGGTGGTAACATTAAAACTGGAAAATGTGGAGGCAGAAATATAAAACTGCATGCAGAAACAGCTTTCCTGGACGGTAAAGCCAAATAAAATAAACTAAACAATCTCAAGATCAACCAAATGAGTTCTAACTAGCACAAAACAGAAATCAGTGATTCGAGTTGTGAAAAGATTTGTCTTCCTTAAGTTGCCCACACAGAGAAAATGGCAGGGTGAAAGTATTACAATGCTGTAGGAAAACCTGCTTGCCATAACCAATATTTACAATATTCAAAAACACAGAATAGCTCATAAAATGCTCAAAAATATATTTTTTTAATAAATACACAAATATGGTTTTTTTCTACAACAAAGATAATACAGATGTACACAGGGGAGGGCTAGCACATTCTGGTTCACGGGGTGGGGCAATTGAAGCCAAGTGGCCAACGAGCTCCTTGCACCCCCTCATAAGATAGCAGATACATTTACATATACACACACACGCTAACACACATATTTATGTGAAGACACTCACTAACATACACACATTAATACTCCCCTACCTTAATGAATGTAGTGGGTGTTAGCGCCAGGGGTAGGTAGGGATTTCTGTATATCCTTTAGTACAGTAAAAAAAGGCATTAAAACACAAAACAGTATGATTTTACAGAGTTGATCAGAAATTCTTCAAACAAATATTTGTGTGTTGGTGGTTGGTCCGATATGTTTTGCCTTATGGGTTCATCAGATATATATGGAATGCTTATGAGTAAATCTCTATATAAATAGCTTTTCGGGTACAAAATACATCGATCTGTATGCATGGTCCAATATAAATAAGTATAGTGAATGGGGACGATATAAACAATATAAAAAGTTGCCTCCTGCTTTTGATGTAGGAAGTGCCCTCTTTGCAGCTACATGAATAAAATATGGTGCAATTTTATTTTGCATATAGGGAGAAGACAAAATCTCAACAGATCTGTTCGCCTAAGGATATTTTTTCTTATGGATGAACTAAATCTAACCGAAAGCAATGAAGAAATAAGTTATGTGTATTTCCGACAGATGCCTCGCTGCTTTGCACTGATTTCTGCGGACATAACTGGTTCACAGACAAAGGCACAACTAATCATACAAACCAATCACTCTGCGTGTGCTATACACAACTTGTCTTCTAAAGAAACGGCCACGTGTTCCGATTAACATGGGTTTTACGGTCTGCCACGTCATGTGACGGAGTTTGTGCAGCACAGAAATGTGAAATGACTTTGGATGCGAGCAGACGAAATGCTGTTCAAAGTCAACGTGCTCACTGGCTTTAGGGACAGAAGAATTAATGAGAAAATGAGCGTGCGGCAGATGGTACAGCCGTACTCCTCACTGCACACGTTTCTCCTCTTGAAGCACTTTCTAAAGCATGCAAAGCTCCAGGGCCGCACCTGGTAGTGGTATAATTACCCTAAATGTGCACTTATGTTTCATTACACCTTGGCTATTACTATGCGCACTGATTACAAGTATCAATCCCTTTCACCCCGGCAGACAGACTGAGACGAGAGCGCGCTGCCTGCCCCTCCAGAGCACAGCTCGTGCTGAGACGGCAGCAGCCGGGAAATTATTTGTCACACTGCGGGAGTCCTATTGGGCCTGATAAGGATGACATCACCCTCCTCTTACCAATAACAATAGCGCTAACAAGAAGACACAATCAACAAAACTCCTTTTTTGCTCTTGTTTGAAGCTGTGGCAGGTGTGACTCTACTCTACGAGAGACAAGCCCGACATTAGCTCCCAGCTCGTAACTGCTTCTTTTTGATCGCAAGGCAAAGCAAGAACTTGGCTCCTTCCATAAGGCTGTGCAGCTGCTACCGCTTCTTCCACTGCAGATGCTTTCATTAATTTTATCAAGGGCATGCTGAAATAAGTGCTTATTCAGCACGCCGGCTATTTGGTAGCAGCTGGAGGTACAAAACAAACTATCAGAACAAGACTGCACCAACTCATCATGTAAATTAAAAAGGTTTGCCATCTCCTGTGCGAATGAGCCAGGGACTCGATTGTTTTCATTCGCAGGAAAATGCTGCTATTTGCACCTTAATAGGCTCTTGAAATGCTGCCGTTACAAAAAAAAAAACACACCACCATATCACGTGTCCAAAGAGCAAAAAACTCGCCAACAGACATAGGCCGTAACTGCCCATCAACATGTGATAATTAACACAGTAAGGCGCATTTTATTATTGATGTTATGGGGCCCTCACATTCTGCAGAGCTCTACAAGAGATTTTAAAGAGAAACTTTTTTATTGCCAGTTTCAGATTTTTTTTAAAAAAGTGTTAAAAATGCATGGCTTCCTTTTCTAAAACAGTTCTAGTTCCTGCATGTTTTCAGACAGTTGTATATTAGTTATTTATTCTAGCGCTATTTTAGCCCAATCTACCACACAAATCCCTAAACTATAACAAAGCTTACGTTCAACAGAATTCCTAAAACTGTATCTTATGATGCATTCCCACCCTTCTACATGTGCACACTACCACTTTTTCTCAAAACCCTTGAATCATTCCAAGCACCAACTTGGAAGGTCATTAATATCGCTGGTGGTCTCCAGCCCACTGTCAATACTACAATACACATGTAATTCTTTCATACTGACTAAAGTGCTACAAGTAGATATGTTAACTACGCAATTATTTTTATATATTGCAACAAAAACGAAAGAACATTATATACACCCACCAACACATTATATGCATATATACATACACTCACTGGCCACCTTATTAGGTATACCAGGTCAAATGTTTGTTAACACAAAAAGCTAATCAGCCAATCACATGGCAGCAACTCAGTGCATGTAGGCATGTAGACATGGTCAAAGCAACTTGCTGAAGTTCAAACCGAGCTTCAGAACGGGGAAGAAAGGGGATTTAAGTGACTTTGAACGTGGCATGGTTGTTGGTGCCAGACGGGCTTGCCTTTGAGTATTTCAAAAAATGGTGATCTATGGGGATTTTCACGCACAACCATCTCAAGGGTTTACAGAGAATGGTCCAAAAGAGAAAATATGTCTTGTTAAAAGAAAAAAATGCCTTCTGGATGTCAGAGGTCAGAATAGAATGGGCAGACCAAGGTATGCAGAATACCATCTCTGAACGCACAACACGTTGAACCTTGAAGCACATGGCCTACAGCAGCAGAATACCACACCGGTTGCCACTCCTGTCAGCTAAGAACAGGAAACTGATGCTACAATTCGCACAGGCTCACCAAAATTGGACAATGGAAGACTGGAAGAACGTTGCCTGGTCTGATGAGTCACGATTCCTGCTGCGACATTTGGATGGCAGGGTCAGACTTTGGGCTAAACCACATGAAAGCATAGATCCATCCTGCCTTGTATCAACGGTTCAGGCTGGTGGGGGTGTAATGGGGTGGGCGCATTTTCTTGGCACACTTTGGGCCCCTTGGTACCAATTGAGCATTGTTTAAACACCTATTGTTGCTGACCACGTCCATCCTTTTATGACCACACCCATATTCTGATGGCTAATTCTAGCAGGATAATGCACCATGTCACAAAGCTCACATCATCTCAAAGGCTCTCATGGCCTCCACACTCACCAGATCTCAAACCAATTGAGCAGTTTTGGGATGTGAACGGGAGATTCACATTTTTGCGCAGCTGACAAATCTGCAGCTACTGTGTGATGCCATCACGTCCATATGGACCAAAATCTCTGAGGAATGTTTCCAGCACTTTGTAGAAAGTATGCCACGAAGAATGAAGGCAGTTCTGAAGGCAAAAGGGGGTCCAGCCCAGTACTAGCAAGGTGTACCAAATAAAGTAGCCAGTGAGTCTATATGAGGGCCTTGTGTCATGGATGATGGAACAAGAAGAATATATTTTCTTTCATTTGTAAAGCTTAGCTAAATACTTTTCTTTTAGAAAAGGAATACAACGTGTAGGTGTACATGCTGTAGAAACACTGCATTACTTATACTTTCCTGTATCTGTGTCTAGCATAAGTGTGGATGTCTATGACAGTGACATTAGCATATTTATAAACGTTTGCATTATAATAGCCAATTAAGCATGTTTCTGGGCTCCTTTCTAGTCTATCCCACAGACGCCTAGTTAAAAATTATCTGAAATGACTCACAAAGAGATCTGGCCTGTATGAGATATAGACAGACACTGATAATTTAGCTCTGATCATCCCCAAAGAGTCCACGCGATGCACAACAACAAAAACCCCAAAAGGCACAAAGAGCTTTGATGACAGAACAGTTATGAAGAGTAAAAACCGTGCTAACACACATTCAGTTGACAGACAGAGCCCAATACCTGAGTGTGTTATTCACAGATACCATGGGATTACTGCTCATAAACAACTCTTCTGGACCTTTGATCATAAGCAAATTAGACTTTTCTGGCAGAGTTTGGTTTACTAAAAGATTCTTCTTGATTTGCATTAAAGACCCATTTTCTGACAACTATGATATCAAAAAATCATAGTATAACTACCTGTACTAGGCACAAGTATTTTCCCACAGACCTGCACTATCCACACACAGTGACCATCAATGGTCTGGTGCCTCCTAAGATGGTGTGGTAACCCTGTAATTGCCGCTTTACAAAATCTTTTGTGTGGTGATAAGTTTTCCCCCTTTGAGTAAATATCCAGGGGAATGAACAAGAGGCAAGACGAACATCTAAGGCTAGAAAAGTGTATGCATACCTTACTACAAGACTGATGAATATTACTAGGCGGGTGAGAAAAAATGGCCCTGGCACATGGCTGATAAAGCACATGCACACAGCTACATACTAAAGGCTTTCTAGCTGATGAATACACCGGTATTTACAAAAAAATAAATAAAATAACACATACCAATAGGTTTCTATGGGCAAGTATCATGACATATTTACTCACAAACTTGTCAGAAAAACTTCTGCAAGCACGTCCAGGATCGAACACTCAGTTGCGACAGCTACAATCAGTAAACAATACTGGGAGCTAGTAGCAAATGCTTGCGGTAGCCCAGTAAACAGCATTCCCCAACCTGGGAGTGAGGTGGGGCACAAAGGTGCAACCTAGTGGGGTATATAAAAGATTAACTCAAGGACATTTTGTGTTGAGTTAACTTTTTTGTAGATTCAAAAAAAGAAAAGAAGAGACTTGTTTTTACTCAATTAATATAACTGCTTGCTGCAGCTTTCTAAATAATGAACTGGTTAATCCAGTACAGAATGATACTTGCTATTTTGAGCTTGGACATTGCAGGTGAACCTTTTGTAACAAAGGCCATGCATGCAGTTCCATCACCATCAGTGGTTAGTCCAGATAAAGCCAACTGAGAACACAAAATAAGAACCCTGCGGGTTCATGCAACATATTAAAATCAGGTAGCACTCACTCATAGCTCGTGAAACTGCTATGAAGCTATACTGAGAAGACCTTAACTGAACGTTTTAGCTGGAAAACACTCTTTAAATATTATTTGTAATAAAGTTTCTCTATAACGCGTTTGATTACAAGGTTTATGGGTGCCTGTGACATATTTAAGAACTCAATGCATTTGAACTAACCGAGATATTTTTAAGTGCCCAAGACATCACTAACAGTGCTTGTAAAGGAGGAAGCGAGTCTGCTTTTCATCCGGCGACAGACAGCACGGAGATACCGCAGTCCTGGTGGACTAACACTGTTCATAACCCGGTCTGTAAGTTTGTATTCCAGCTGAATATTCAGGTTTTAATCTCGTGTCAACTGCACAATTATGCATGCCTTGCCTTGGGATTACAATCACTAAACTTTATTTCTTCCTTTGCTGCTGGGCGAAGGTCTGCTTTTCAGCTTCAGTGTCAAAGTTCAGCTCGGGCTCCAGCTGAGAGCTAATCAGGGCATCTGACCTGGTCTGCCAATAAACCTAAGAACAAAGGGGGGCTTATTTTCCTCTTCTGTCCTTTGGGGCACTTATTCTTCGAATGAAAAGCTGCATATCGAAGGCTAGGTCAGAAATATAATTACCTTGAATTGAAAGCAGGCCCAGCCGGCAGTACTAGATAAAACTGGGCCTTGTTTTCTGCAATTTGGAAATTCTCTGGACTGTATAATCTATTTTAATCTGTTCGAGACCTGGTTTGTGTAAGTGCACGTCCAATTAAAATTTACAGCTCACTTAATGCCAGACCAAGGAATAAGGGAGACTCGTAAATCTGAGCTAGCACTGGGGCACACAGAGGGGTCTGTGTGAGGACATGGCTGCCCCTTCTACACCAGTCCACATGGATTATTCTCCATGAAGAACAAACTCTGCTTCATTTCTGATACCTCATTAGTTAAACACAAAAATATACCCCACAGCCAAGCAGCCCCCTTCCAAAAAAAAGACACTTTCAGCAGAGTATGGAATAAATGCAGTTGTCACCCTACAAAGCTATTTAAAACACGTGCCATTCCTTTTTGTTTTATAATGTGTGGTTGACTTAACTAGAAAAACTAATATTTTGGTGTTTCCAGCCCTAAACACATTTATCTACCCTTAGGATGAAGGATATTAGAGCCATTTAATGTCCTTGGAAGGAGTAATAATGCAAACTCAGGGTTGCTGTCTTTGAAAGCCTGACAATGCTAATTGCTTGAACAGACATATTGGTGTTTCATATATTGGTTTTGTTAGTATTTTAATAATGGTCCTGAGCCACTTTCCTAAAGTGCTTACGTCAAAATTGCATTTATGTCCAACAGTCTTTTACTACTCTTAGTCAAAGATTGATTTTATAAAATTGCATTAAAATGGTCCAGATCCTGATTACCTATTAGGCACGCTAAATGGCTAGCTAGGGCCAATGGTCCTGGCTGCCCTGGGTCCAGCCACGGGACAGTTCAGGAGATCATAGATCAACATATTGTATAAACTGCATAGTAACATCAGTGGCTCGGCCAGCACAGATCTCTCTAACCATTTCCTTAGGCTCCTGTTGGGCTCCAGGCAGGACGTTCTGGATATGATGTTATATTCTGGCGTAGTGTACTTTGATGACATCACGGCAGCTCATGAAAAGCTGCTGTCTAGGAGTTTTTAACACTAAGCGATAGCAGCTGACTAGATATACAGCTCTCTTTATAGAAGAGTGAGAAGCTGTAGTGAAAGAAACAGGAGAAAAAAGGAAATATTTGTAGAGGGCTGGATTTAATAAACAGTGATCACAAGTTTTTCTCTAAATTATATTGTGGTAGTTATAATTTATGGAAGAATTAAAAGACTTCAGCAGATTACCCACCAAAGGTTTGTCTGGCTCCCTAGTACTGCCCAGGGAGGGCTGTAATCGCGAAGCCCAGGGCTATTACTACTTATTGTTTTATATAGGGTTAATAGCTAGCTGAAAAACGTAAAAAAAAAAAAAACTACAACGTGCTTTGCATACAAAAAAAATATTCATTTTTCTTAGGGATAAATAACAGCATAAATAAATATAATAAACTGGGAGGCTTTTTTCAACCCCTTACAAACTTTAAATAAAAGGACTGAAACAAAATGATTACCCCCTTGCTCAAGGTAAAACATTACTGGAAATAATGAAGCATATTGTTGCCATTAAACACCCTCTCTGACCATGACAATTGTAGCTAAAAACAATGAATAGCAGCATTGTGCAGGAGATAAATACACATTTACAACATTACCCAACAGCTTAATGCAAAGGAAGATAATAGAAAAAGCTTCCAGTACACTTGGTCCAATTAGCAATTTTGCCAAGGCACTTTTAGGCGCTTTTAGGCGCTTTGTGTCACTGTTTAACACGTGTCCCAACGCGGGGAACACAATTGTGTAGTCAGGTGCAGAACGTTGCTTCTTCAACTGTACAAACGGCATTCGGGGAGTTCAAGGCCAGTAGCGATGGCAACGCTCTGATAAAGACTTGAAAAGGGGGGTTATTGAGTAAGTAGTATCAGCACGGAATAAGCTGTATACAAAGAAACACGAGGGGTGTAGAGGGAGTTCAGTGTTCCCAAGTAAACAAAACAATTCAAATGGATTCTTATAATGTATTAAAGACAGCCAGGAAGAAAACATAACCAAACAAAGTTTGTCATTGAAGCTAAAAGGATTCATAAAGATAAGCAGATATTATCTACAGTATGTAATAACATCAAATTATTAAGAAATGCTGCTATTGTTTTTTTGTTGTTTTTTTACACTAAAAAGTGAATTGAGAAAGCACAAGAAGCATCTTAGGTTCGTTTCTTTTTCTTCTTCTTGCTAAATGAATGCCACGGTCTCATTTTGGGACAGAACAACTTTTTACGATCTTGCATCGTCATGGGGTGTAGGCAGTTTTCTGTGGAAGACACCAATGATGCTAAAGATACTGTCATGAATAACCAATGAAAACAGTGCCAAAATAAGTAGATCCTTGCATATGTACTTGCAGCATGATTGCTATGCAGAGGTAAGTAAGATGGAAGCATCACTGCACCACACAAGTCCAGAAGGACTATAGGAGAACCCACTGTAACAGGAAGAGAAGGTGAGATTTGAACCAATGGTGGTTCGGCGTGTCTGCTCTCTTCCCAAAGTCGTTGGCTCTAGTCTGACCCAGTCATACCCGCCAGATACCCGAGAGCTTACCACGTTGCATGCTGTAAAAATACAAAAGATGTTTCTGAAGGATGGCATCAGGCTGCAAATACTACCAAATAACTAAAAGTCCTTATACCCCATAGTCATTCCCCCATAGATTCTATAAAATTACCACTGGAAAAACTCAAGTGAAAAACCTCCACCACTAAAGTGAGCAAAGTTCAAAGACTTCCAACTATCTTTCTTTCTATACACATGCATGGAGTTTCATTATTGAGTGTACCCCTACTTTCTCTATAAACATTAGGGAATATCCCAAGGCAACAAAATACTGCATTATAAAAAAGTCAAATTCCTTTGAATAACCCACTCATACATAAACTGGTATAAAGTTAAATGCCTTGGCTCCATTATTAGCTTGAGCAAATGCCAATACCTGAATAAAATAATAATAATAAATAACTGTGACAGGCAAGGCTGCTTTCTACCTCAGGGACCTCATCAATCAGGGCTGGAAGCAGCGTTCCCGTTACGGAAGTCATGGTCATTGTGACCAGATGTTGTAGGCAGCAGTTACAGTTGTAACTCAATATTAATACCAGGTACGCAGGCAGTAGCTATGAAACCTGCATCACCTGCTCCGTACATTTCAGTTAACAGCAGAGTATAAGTTTCACTGAATACACAAGCTGGGGAGTTCAACATTTAATCCACAGATGTTGCTAAATGCAAAAGGGCCAATTTTACTTCTCCAGGGTCACCTCCTGAAAGGAGTCATTATTCTCATTCAGTGCTAAGGGAAGGGCATAATCAAACGTATGCAGACTCAGACGATACTTCATGCGAGAAGCTTTGTCCACCTACAGAAACCTTTGTTAAATGTATATTTGTTCTTTGAACTGTATGTCTTATTGTATATGATGGAATATATCTGCAAGAAAAAAAATCTGATGTACTGGTTAAAGGGCACTCCAGCCATCATATGTACTTTAATGCATATGATAGTTGAGAGGTCCATTTAAGCCGTCATGGAGTTCCCCATGAAAATGCAAGAGGGGGTTTTGCAGGATCCTCCATATACCTTTGCCCTTCCCACCAGCCACCAGCTATTTTCTATTTTTTGTGCAAGAAATGTGTTAGGCTGAACATATCTCCTGCCATATGATATACTTACCCCCAGCCAGCTCAGCACTGACTCTTGACCCCATTGTAAGGAAAGTAGGGCTGCAACAAATCGATAAAATCGATAATAGATTATGAAAATCGTTGAATCGATTTTTAAAATTAGTTTTTTCAGAGCAAATGCTCTGAAAAACTCCCCTCCTTCTAAAATCCGACCTCAAATAGAAATCGGATTATAACACTAGAATCCAGACCCCCTGTAAAGCTGCAGGAGACCTGGATCCTCTCTGCCACCTAGTGAGGGTCTGTGCAAAACGCTTCACCCCCCCCTTCCGCTGGGGCTTCTATTAATGAACCCGGCGTCACGTAACCTTCCGGTGCGGCTTCCATCATGGAAGCCCCAATGGAAGCGGAGGGTAGAAGCGGCTGTCTGCGCGCATCACATAGACCCCTACCGGCTGCCAGAGAGGATCCAGGTCCCCTGCAGCACTGGATTTTAGTGCACAATGTGCGCAACCTCCGCTACTTCCCTTCACTATTATCTTCATTTGCATATAGGGGTAAAAGGCATATCAGGGGGCATGGTGGCATATCAAGGGTAAAATGCATATCAGGGGGCAAGGGGGAAAAGTGGCATCTCTGACATATAGGGAGTATAAGGCATTTCTGGGACAGAGAGGCAAGCTGGGGGTGAGATGTGCATAACCGGCAAAAATAGTTTACATTAATATTTACTAGTTAAGCTTTTTTTGGTATTTTTTGGGTTCTTGTTAAAATATAGCTTAAAATTATTATTAAGTAAAATAAGAAGGCAAATCATGAAATGCCATTGTAAATTATAAGTTTTTATTTTAAACAAAAAATTGCATATTTTTTTTTACCCGATTAATCGAAAAATAATCGGCCAACTAATCGATTATGAAAATAATCTTTAGTTGCAGCCCTAAAGGAAAGTGCTCCCTTTAATTTCAATCAATGGCAACATTTTTTAAACCAAGGTGGAGAGGAGGAGCTGCAACTATAGAGCTACAACGTCTCACCAAGGTAAGTACCTACTTTTCATGTTAAATAGTGTGTAGTAAAGTCCTAGTCCTCTCATTTTAATTATTTTTGGTGAGGCTGTTGGACAGAAAATGTCCCTTTAAACTAAACGTGGCCATAATCCAGGGACAGACTGGGGATTAAAGTCAGCCCAGGGACTTTAAGGCCAGCAGCCAATAAATGTCATGAATGCTACACTTAAAATTGTGTAGCATGCAGCTAGGTGTATCCAAGTCTGCAGTCCACCTCTATAAAAACCAAAGTTTTAGCAGTTTGCTGGCCTGAAGCATTCAAGTGTGTGTTAACAACGCCAGGAAGGAAAGATATCGTCAATCATTTTAGAGAAGCAGTTGTTGCTGCCCATCAATCTGGGAAGTTACATCTCAGACTCTACAGGCCTCAGTTAGCATGTTAAATGTTGAAGTACAATTAGAAAAGGACCGAACTAGTATGGTTGGTTTGGAAGAGTTGCTAGAAGAAAGCCTCTTCTCTCTAAAAAGAACATGGCAGCACGCCACGAGCTCCTCTGTATACCAAATTATTCTAGAATCAAATGTGAGGCCATCTGTCTGACAGCTAAATCTTTGCAGAAATTGGGTCATACAACAGGACAATGATCCCAAGCACACCAGCAAATCTACAACAAAATGGCTGAAAGAGAAGAGAATCAAGGTGTTGCAATGGCCCAACCAAAATCCAGACCTCAACCCGATAAAAATGCTGCGGCCAGACCTTAGGAGAGCTGTGCATAAACAAATGCCCGCAAACCTCAATGAACTGAAGCAACGCCGTAAAAATGAGTAGGCCAAAATTCTTCCACAACAATGAGAGGGAATCATACGGAAAACAATTGCTTCAAGTTATTGTTGCTAAAGGTGGTTCTACAAGCTATTGAATCATAAGGTGTACGCAGTTTGTTCACACATGGCTTCTCCATTTTGGCTTTATTTTTGTTGACTAAATCATGACACGGTATAAATATGTCATGCATTTTTGTTCATCTGAGGTTGCATTTATCAAATTTTTTAGACCTGCTAAGGAACAGATGATTGTTATTATGATCCGATATGTAAAACCATAGAATTTAAAGAGGGTGTATACTCTTTCATACAACTATACATACATATGTGAACACAAATATAGTTAAAAGATTATAGATTAATGTTATTAATCAGCTGTAATGGATGCAGGCAGTATACCTACACATCATTCTTCATAGTGTAACTCGACAAAATCATTCAAGGTAACATTGATATTCTTTGCCAGTGCATAGACTTACTTTACTGCATTAAGTGTCAGGCGAGCTTCCAAGTGTAAGCATCTGTTTTAAATGAGAATGTTACAATTTATGGTTTCTGGATGAAGAGTTAGCAGGGGCAAAAAGTACATTATGTGTTCACATCTATATATAATTATCAGGTTTTACACTTGACATGGAAGTACTCATTAAGATCCATCAGACACTGAAATGTAGTCATTGGGATTAATCTGAAAAGGAACACTGGACCAGCCATAATCCATTTCATACAGATATATTCAAATGCCTCTTGGATACACAATTCACTTTAAATTTTGTATTTAGATAATTTGTATTCATAACTGATTGACAGAGGTGTGACACTACCTAACATCTTAGGTGCCTGAAGCTGGATACCTTCATTGGTGGCTGCTGTTAAGTGATTATCAACCTGCCTTATATGATGAATTGAAGCAGAATGCTGGGATATGACATCATAGTATGCCACTCTACATCGATATGTCGCAAAGTGCCCATTTTGAATCAGAATCAGAAGTCTTATAATACAATTTTAATTACCGGATTTGCTCGATTATAAGACAAGTTTTTTTCCAGAGCAAATTCTCTGAAAAATACCCCTCGTCTTAAATAGGTCTGACTATGAGACTAAGATCCAGATCCCCCGCAATTCTACAGGGGACCTGGATCCCCCTGCCCACCCCCAACTTACGGGTACTTCTGACTCCCGGTGTGTAGCCGGGACAGCGTGCAGACAACCCCCGCTGCTAACCACACCTCCTTCCGGCTGCAGCGGAAGTTGTCTATGCGAATCGCGTACGACGTATACACGCCTCTTGGATACACGGTGTGCTGCCCGGACAACACACTGGGAGTCAGAAGCACCGGTAAGTTTTTTTGGGGGGGGGTGTTAAATAGGGGGCATAAGGCATTTCTGTAGGCCTTTTGTATGCCTTGTAACCCCCTATATGCCACTGCAGAGTGGCACATAGGGGGTCAAAAGGCATATCATGGGGCACAGTGGCATAGAGGGTTAAAAGGCATATCATGGGGCACAGTGGCATATAAGGGGTTTAATGCATTTATGGGGCAGAGTGACAAGCCTGGAGGCAGATGTGCATAACTGGGGGGCAGGTTGGAAAACAAAAAGGAACAAAATATTTTTCTCAATCCTAGCTTTTATTAAAAAAAAGAGTGTACATAGTCTACATGAATTAACATTTACTGGAAAAACTTTTTTTCCTACAGGGATGTCTTATATTCAGGCTTTTTTAATTAATATTCAGGTTTTGGGGGGTCGTCTTATATTTGAGCAGATACGATATAGAGTCTCTGTAGGTTCCAAAGCACAAAAGTTACAAAAGAGAAAACATCAGTAACGACAACACACAAAACAGACAATAACGCACTTTAAGGCATACAGGCACAGACGGAGAAGCGGGCCCTGTTCTTTAATATAATTCACAGTAATTTAAATTGAAAAGTCCACCAAGTTCAAACCTGCTGTGTTGCGGGCTTAAAATCTATGCCGCTATCTGCAGCTCACCGGGACATTGCCTGAAAATTGGAAAACTGGAAACTTGGAGGTATTGCAGGGCTTGACAAATTTGTTGTGACTCTAGGCACCAGGTAAAAAAGTTAGGAGCCAGGATTTTTTTAAACTAACAGTTGGTCAGGAGTGATCTGATCATCACCAGCCCACTTACTAAACTCACAGCATTTGACCTGGAAGCACCCTGGACTTCCAGGTCAGTGCTGTTTAGTTTTTTTTCCAATTAATTTTTTTCATTTTTTTTTACCTCTTTCGATGCTGATGTTCCATTGGAGCACAGCATTGACAGATATTAAGTCCCCACAAGCTTGTGGGGACAAATGTTAACCCCTGCAATGCCACAAAATGTGTCATACACAATTGTGTCATTGGAGGGGTTAACGCTGCACTGTCGCTCTCAGGGAGCGATCAGGCAGCAGGGGGGTGTTGGGGCTGCTCTCCACACTCATGTGGAGACCAAAGAACCCTCTCCCCTGTCCCTGAAGCTGCCTCTGGCAGCTGGGACGCAATTGCTGGTCTATAGGCCAGCCATTGCAGAGGGAGTCTCTTTGATGACTGCTGTTGGCTTCCATGCCTACAGGAATCATCAAAGGGCTTGTGGGGGCTCGTTTTTGCTGTTGCTGGTCTGCCTGGGCTTCCAGGCAGACCACCAGCAGCAGAGCCCCGTACAAAACGGGAATTAACCCCTAAATGCCACGATCGCGGCATTGAAGGGGTTAACGCTGCACTGTCGCTCTCATGGAGCGATCAGGCAGCTGGGGGGTGTTGGGTCAAGTCCCCATACTTGTCAACACTCAACACTCCCAATCAACACTCAACCCCCCCCCCTCCGGTAGCTGCCTGTGGCAGCTGAAAACACGATTGCTGGTTTTGCAGCAACCGCGTTTTCAGCCTACAGGATCACTCCGTGGGAGGGATCTCAGGCTCGGGGGCGGCCTCTGAGTGGCTGTGCTGTCGGCCCAGACTCCTGGGCAGACAGCAGCAGCAGCGCCCCCGTGTGGTGACTCAGCCTCTTACAGCCACAATTTTTTCTGGATGTAAGAGGCTGACAAAACCTAGGCGCCAGGACAAAATTCTCTGTTGCCATGGCGACCTGGCGCCTGGGATTTGTCGAGCCCTGAGGTATTGTGCAAGTAATAATTTCAAATTGCACTAATGCCCCAATAAATGTATATACAGCCCTAGGAGCTCTTGGTTAAGTTGACTGGAGGGTGGATTCAAGGCACAGAGAGTGCTAATTGCACATGGTACATAGCTAGTCATCAATGGGATGAAAAGGGCAGACCATCTGTACAACTATATGAGGTGGTGAGGCACGACCATTCTTCACCCATGGACACCCACCAACTGATAATGCTATCACAGAAGCCCAGTATTCAGCTGTGATAACCTATATACTCGCCGGCAAATCACACACTGACAATATAAAGAAAAGAGAGCAATTAAACCAAAAACACTACTTCTCTACAC
Organism: Spea multiplicata; assembly: GCA_009364415.1. Taxonomy (NCBI): domain Eukaryota; kingdom Metazoa; phylum Chordata; class Amphibia; order Anura; family Pelobatidae; genus Spea; species Spea multiplicata. The sequence goes on from VKOC01047033.1 coordinate 105,909, forward strand.
ACATCTATACACTATAAAGATCAATTTTGTGTTTGATTTACTAGCATGTGATGGTTTGTCACTGTTTAAATAAAAGGGCTCCCCAAGGACTGATATCATCACCTACCTCGTATGAACATTTTTTAAGTTTTAAAATACATTAAAGCATAGCTGGATTGGAATGGTCTCTCCTAATGCCAAAATGCAATAAACCCTATGCAAACAGTAAAAAGTTATAAATCCAGGAGCACTGCGACCCTTTCCTTTGCTGACGCAGGGTTTAAATATTCTTTTACTGGCAAATAATATTGTTGGACAGAAAATCTTAAATATAAGAGAAAATAATTTTTCACATCATGCCTGTAGGGTGTGCAAAATATCATTGTTTTAGTTAAGATTGCAGACTAGAATGACAGCTGTCATCATGTACATTTTCACACAAAGTGCAAAGACCGCCTGCATTATTAGGGGTTTACCTGTACAAACTCACAGGAGAGATTAGTAAAGCGTCCACCTCTGCCGTCTGATGCGGTAACAGCGTCACAGTCACCACAAAAACCAAACCACTTCATCCTTCAAAAAAGCACTTTGACGGTAACAGGACTACAAGCAGGCATCTCAAATGAGGGATCAATTACTATAAGGGTAGAATTTTTAAAGTATAAATATGCCAAGCAAGATAGACATTGCATATATTAATACTAAATAGTGCATATTAAATGTGAATAGACACACACACATGAACACGCACCTGCAGCCCTGATTTCTATAAATGGCAGTCTACCTTGCATTTTATACACATACCAACAAAAAGCATAAAAATGTAAGTTTACGTGGTAGCGCTGCACACATTCAAACATATGCCCAGACTTGGGAACACTTCGGGTTTGACCTGAATTCTGCCGGTGAAGCCCTACTTCTCTGTCATTTTCTGCTTTCTCTGGTCAAGGGAACATTGTGTGGCCACGTCCACTCCCCGGGTCTTCCTACTGCCTGCCCTCTTCACCCTGTTCCAGTCAGGGATAGGGAAAGGGCCCGTACGACGCCGCCAGTGTCAGTAGCAAGGTTTGTGAATGTCCATAGATCATCATAAAATTGTCTGCTCCAGATGCCAGTAAACATCCACCATGAACAATCCTGGTGCCTATCCCTGGTTCTGGTTGACTCCAACTAAATCATGTCTAGGCTCCCGATCGCCAGAAGAGGGACAGATGTATATGTGTGCACCCCACCCACTTTTATTTATGCCAGGCCCCCTTCTATGTATGCATCACCCACCTAGAATAATTCATGTTCATGATGGACATCGCAGGTACTGTAACTCCAGTCCAACTTAGAGTGCATTGTTAAGACTGGTATTATACAAATAGCAAGTGCCAAAAGCTTTATTTTTTATCATTGCTATAAAAAGTGAATGGAAATAATTCCAGTATATTTTACTATGGTGATTTTTTTTTTATCCAGAAGATTAGATTTTTTTTTTTTTTTTTTTTAGACATCGTCTAAGCACGTGACAGGTCAGCCTCAGTATAACATTTTACCTCATTTCTCTTACACGTTAACCTCTAATTATAGCACCAACCCTCCCAAAAAGGAAAAGTCTCAGAACTGCACTTTCTAGCTGTAGCAAATAGTAGTTTAGCATCTATAAGTTTATTTTTTTGAAAATAAAGTTTGCCGATTCAGCAGAAGACCGCTCGGCACAAAACTGACTGTGTGAAGCCAGAACACATCTTGCAGAAGGTCAAGACAGCAAACCACCAGGTAGCAATATCAGTTTCATATCTTTTTCCTTGGCCATTAAAATTCCATTATACATAATCTACCAAAACCAATTTAGTCCACACACTTTAGCCAAAATGATCCCACAGAAACACTTGGATCCGATGCAGCATATCAAAAGAGCCTTAAATGAACTTTTGTTTCCCTGAAAAGTTACTGTGTTCACCCCTGGCAATGTTGCATGTTCTCTTATTAGTGGCACATAAATAGAAATATAAGTAGAAACATGTGTATGGAACACAGCCCACTTCTTTTAAAGCTACACTTTACCATTTACCTGACCACATCATCCTAGTCTTCAAGAAAATGTATACTGCATATAAAGGAGCCTATGACTGTATAAACATAGAATTTACGGCAGATAAGAACGGCTCTGCCCACTTCTCCTGCTGTAAAAACCTCAGAACTGTATGTGGTACCTGATCTTGTCGTATTTTCGGAATAGCTTTATGCCTATGCCATGTATGTTTTCACTACCAGTCTCATATAATTGGTTTAAAGTTATCTAAGATTAGTTAAGGTCTATATCAACAGACACTGAAATTATCATTGGCTTCCTGCCCTACAACAGGACAATGCAAAACTTATCATTGGACCCCAGTATTCCAGGATGATAAAAGGCTAATAAAATGTAAATTAGGACTTTCGTCCCTCATGGTTGCTTTGAATTGTTTTGTATACGGACACAAGGAGCACCATACAAAACAGCAGGGTCTGGCCACTGCCATTAATGCCAATACTGAGAGTTAATATGGATTATTAAAAAAAGGCAAAGCCCCCCCTACTTTGATAATACTGCCTAGATGAAAGGATACACGGTGCAGCACAAAAGATCGTTCCTCTGCCCCATTTTCTGCTATTAATCAGCAGTTTTGCTCTAGAAGCACTGATGTCCCTATTTGTCATACCAATTACTGAACCAAGTGATGCTACCACTAACAAGTCTCAGTGCTAGCAACTGGGCTCCTTGTGCTCATAAATTAAATGTTTATCTCCTTTTTATAGGGTTCAGAAACTTAATTACTGAATCTCACTGCTTCCCTTTTATGAAATCTAAACGGGTCTCCTCACCATGGTTCGCAGCTCGGTGCAAGGTAAGAATTTGTATTAATGCGTATCTACTCTACTCTCAACTAACACTAGTCAATGCCTTTTCCCGTGATAACAGCTAATACATTGCGCCGGTACCCTGAGCTGCCATACATTTACAAAGCAAATCATAGGATTCAGAAATATGGTAGAAGACGGTTCTTAGTCATATTTACTTGGGAGAGTGAACTGAAACAGGATATTTGTCAGGATCACAAAAACCCCAAAGGTATCCATGTCTACTTTTTCTGAAAATTAGGTTTTTTTGTATTATGGTTTATTGGTTAAAAAAAAATTCTTAAAAGACAAGAAAACTATTCATTTTAGGCTCAATAAGCAAGCAGATTCAGAGAAAAAAGTGTGTTCAGATAGTCGTTTCTGGGCGTTTTTGTTTTTTTACACAGATTACTTACATTAAAGAAACGGTCTAACCCTCAAAATATGAAAAAGGACTCCAGTGCATTTCACTGCATGCAAATTGGCACATGTATTCTGCTCCACAGGCTCCCTTTCCTGAAATCAAGGAGGGTAAGGAGGAAGCATACTTAAGTACACACACTGTAGAACTTCCATTTAAATCTGCTCCACATGCAGTTCCTGGAGACATTGCAGTCACTGAACTTGAGTATGCAGAAGAGGAACTTTCAACTCATCAACTCTTCCTGGCCGGCCCTGTAGAACACATTGATGGATACCTTGGGTCACTTCTCCTGTCACATTACAAACTTGCTAAGGAGAACAATCATAAAACATAATGACCACCACCTGCAATATCCTCCTGGGCCATCCAGTTTTAGTAAATTAACCTCATAGTTCATCAAGGGAGCCACTAGTAACAGGCATTGCCATAGAGGCTCATTGCTTGGTGTGCATGCTGTCATCCCTTTTCCAAGCAGTTTATCTTGTAACGAATGCATGGAAATGACTCTTACGCATAACATGTGAGAAGCACAGCAAATCGAGCTGTTTTGGAATTTTGTATTTGAAGTATTGTCACTTAATGAGATATAGACAGACAGACAGGGCAGATCAACGATGTGGACATTTGCAAAACATGGCCTCTACTGGGCAATAAAGTGCTTAATGGGCAAGGCTCAGCTACCGGAGGAGAATGTTATCACTGAATTTTATCTTCAAATGTTATCTTTGTATTCATTATGGGGATTTGGTGACGAGAAAACAATGATTTAGCCAGGTAACAGAATCCAGACAAATGCCTTTCCGTGATAACATTTTAATTTGTTGTGTAAACAGTGAGATAAAGGGTTTTAATTAAATCTCTGTTAGTAAAACAATTCACTGCAGTGTTATCAAAACAGAGATGAGTGGTTTATTTTTCACTCAAAGGAATCACACTCAGCTAAGCGCCGTGCAGCAGGAGTACATGCTTTAAAGCGGAGGGAAGATATTTCCGGGTACATAGCACAGTGAAATAATACACAACAGCTGATAAGACAATGGAGAATTTAGGTTTGTTTTACGTCACTCGCATTTATATAAAATAGATGTTTCCAGCCTCTAGATGGGACCACTCGCTCCACTCTCCTCTAAATGCTGAATATTCACTTGTTGGTTCTCCCTCAGCCCCCCAACCAGGTGTAAACCGGGCAGTGTGGAATAACTAATCCGGATTTCGGTATTGGGGTGGTATCTTCAACTTTTAAAGTCAGCCATTGGTTTTCATGCCTGCTTTTCATTTTTTTCATGGTATTTGTCTTGCGTTCATGTGCATGTTCCTCTCCTGGATTACAGCCTTCTTTGTTTGTTTGGTTTTTTTTGCAATGATCTTCCAGTAACCCTATTAGGAAAAATATGGGTCTTCTTTATACTACGGACTCTTGGATATTTCCCAATATACCACATGACACTTTTCTTGCCTTTCACCAGGTAAAATAATCAACTTTGTCCCTCTCCACACACGTATGCGTACGCATACAACTGCTATGGTGTATTGAGTTGGGTGGGATTTTATTAATGTTACGTGCCCTATGTAAAGTAAGTGTTTACGGTTAACGTTAGTTAAGCCTTAACAGCAACATATTCCGGCCCGCAGTCCCTCTGCTACAAAACTGAGGGCCAGACCGCCACCGTGGACCATCAAGCACCTGTGTGTGTGTGTTTGTGTGTATATAATGATGTCATATGCCAGAGCTGGGCCGTGACATAGTACCCAAGGTAAAATGCATCTGTTAGAAACCAAAACTATCTTTTTAAATCTGCAAGAAAGTATTTTAGAGAAATCTAATATGTAAAGCTGTTGGAGCACGATTTCAGATCAGCCTCTTCCCTTCAGATGGCATATACTACTACTAATGTATGGTTCCCTAGGCAAACAAGTTCATTAATAAATAGGGAATTGCCAACAAGCCCTGATCTGCAATCTGGGAACAGACTGCAAAAATGCTTATACTGCTTTCTAAGGGCAAACTGTCAAATACTGAAGACTAGATCATCCTTCTATGAAACATGATACAGGCTGCCCCACAATTATTCACCTTGAACATTAAACTACAAATGATGCTAAGTGGTTTTAAATGGCTTGCATGCGTTTATCTTTTAACTTCATATTATTAATGCATTCTTATATGCATACATTAAATAGGTTTGTGTATTCAACGCTATTAGGAATGTTTTTTCTACTGCTGCATTTAGTTACAATAGTGTTTAAGTTATCAGATCAGGAGGAACAGCACCTCGAATTAAAAGAAATAAATAAATAAACATTGCACTGTTAACGTTGAGTAATTAAACATACTGCATTGCAACTTTACTCCTTCCCATTCATTAAAGGGATTCAGTAGTAGTTATCTGAACTTTTTCATTGTCCTGTGTAAGGTGATATTTATATCACCTACTGATGACGTTTGGTTATGTGAGAAGTTAGTTCTTATGACTTGGATGCCAATTGTAGATCGGAAACACAGCATCTGGTGATATCACATGTGATGCAGAATGTGATGTAATCACATAAATATTGATACACAGTATATATCTTCTTATAAATGTTCAAACTGCGTGAAGTGTCTTGAGACCATGATTGTTGAAGCCACGCCACCGCTACTTTTGCAAGGACTATGTGTCTGATGCCACCTCAGATTAGTACCACACATTGGTGCCCAAAGTCAGGCTAAAAACTGGAGCGCTCACAAGGCCACAAAGCAATGCTTAAATTAAGACCTTTATCAAGCAGATATATATATTATATATTATATATAATATATATATATATGCACACACATTCAATAACAATAAAAACTAAACAAAAAACAGCATGGATAAATCACCCAGGTTTGAAGCTGGACATGTTTAGTAATTCATCATATTGCAAATGGATGAGATAGTCCCAGAAAAGGAAACCCAGATCACCATATGTTTCCATTACAGAAAATGTTATCCTGCGTAAAATTGATAAAAGCCATGCCAACTGACAATTCCATGTGGGTTTTTTTTTTTTTTTAAACCAAGATTGCATTACATTTTTCTTAGATTGCAATTTTCATGCTCTAAACCGTGCTTTCTCCAAAAATTAGAGATCCTTAAAGAGAAGCATATGCCTAAACCGTTTAGGCATGTGCGAGGTGACATCTTTGTGAAGTGATCCCGTACACGCGAACTGACAAGATTAATGCTACGGGCACATAGTGCCGTTAGTGGAAGAACAGAGAAGGTGCATGAAGCACACAGGAGAGCCGAATCTGCACGCTTCCCAGAGGTTAGCGTCCTTACACAATTTCACAAAGTACAACCAGCAAGGGTCAACACAAGGTTACTGCACCTAATTCATTAATAAAATGGGTGACATTTCCAGCATACGGCAATAATGCTTATATTTATATAGCAAAATCATATGCCACAGCTCTGTACTACGACATCATAATAACAATTTAGACATAGAAAAGGTTAGGAGGGCCCGATCTAGAAGGATATTATTATATCAGTAATAGCAGTTTACAGCTAAATAACTACATTGCTCAAAAAGGAAAATTGTATTCATTACAAGTTTGCTGTATTTATTTACCAAGTCTGTATTCAACTTAATTACACCCAATTCATTATACTGAAACTCCCATGGATTGCTATGAACGAGGGAGCCGGAAATGCAGGAGTTAATATGATATTGGTTATTAACGAAGTGACATATCAAGGCTCGCTACTGATAGGGTTGCACAAGCCCCTGGAGCAAAGTAACCATGATTATACCCAATATTTTGTTTTGTTAGGTGAACATAATTGCACTGGCGTGGGTCTATGTGGAAAAGGGTGGGCTGTTTAAAAATAACAGAGCTGCTGACCTCATCGTTCCAAAAATACAACTACATTTCAGGTCATGACGAGTCCACACAACATCCACGCCAAGATCCAGTAGTTTGTATGTAAAATAAAGGGCACACAAGGCTGGAGTGATATTCCAGGCATCACGTGTACTTCATTGCACACAACAGCTATGTGTTCCCTTTAAATCTCCCAGCATGTGATAAACTCACTAAGTTCGGCGGTGATAAATGTATATTAAAGTACTCACAGGCTACTGTGGGACGCATTCTTTACAGGGGGTGTCAGGGAACTGTGCTTTTACATTATACATATGAATCCTGTCGCAGGATTCCCATATGCAAGTTCTTCACGTAAAGAATGGGTAATGTAGAAGATTCTCCAAATTCCTGGCAGTAATCAGCAACTTGGCAGATGAGAGATATCATAACAACGAGGAATAATCATACACATACATATATATATATGTAACACATACACACACAAATAACACAAAGGATTAAGCTGCTGCTGCAATGATACAATTCAGTAAGACCCTCATATCACCTTCAACCACAGGATGATTGTGGCTAGTATAATCCACCAATGGCTAGAGGGCCAGAGAATAGCTACAATTAACAGGGTACTTAATGTACTTCACTGCAACAAAATGAGACTTGGACAGTTTTCCATTACTGCAATTAAACTTATAAATAAGTCAAGTGAACGGATAATACATTACATTCCCCAAAGGTGCAAGTTAATTGCAATAAGCTTACAATTAAAGAACAAATGACACAACATAAAATTATTGTCCAATTAGCATCAGAGGGAAAGGGCTAATTATTCATACAAATCTCAAAGACTAACAGGAGCGAGTAAGTATTGGTGGATCGAGTGAAACCTCCACTTGAAAGGGCAGAAGTAGGGAAAAAAAAAAAAAAAGATGCCTTGGGAATGAGCTACAACATCTTTAAGAATGCTACATAATAGAGGGCATAAAAAGGACGTACGAGTTATATCTAAAAGGAAATTACAAATACATCAGTGGCCTCCAGTATAGAGAATAACAAATGTTAGCGGTATCATCCACTAGGAAAGAAAATGGCCTGGAGGATATGGTTTCTCAAACCGTGATCAAGGAGATATATATTTTTGATCATACCTTGAAAAGACTGCTCCGCTCGGCCAACCAGCTCTTCTATGGGGTAACTTGCTAGCTCTCCTCTGGCGTGCTTGGTTTTGCAGTAAGTACAAGCATTTAGGCACCTGGGTAAAGGAAGACATTGCATTTGGTTATTACCATACAAAAGCACTTATCGACAACCAGGTTAACAGAAGTTTTAATCACAAAATGTGTGTGTATATATAAGACTAAGGAGGACATATATGTGTATATTATATATATATATATCACACATATATATAGACACACACATGTCCCCCTTAGTCTTTCCTGATATTTTCTATTCCGACTACCAATTTTTGTAGCCCTTCTTCAAACTCATTGAATGTCAATAACCCTTAACCCTACAGAGATGCTGTATCGCCTGCTAAAACAGATAAATATTACACTGGTAAAAATACTTTTTTGGTTTCTCTTTACAAAGGACAAACACAGGATTTACAAAAGTGAAACCTCCAAGAAATCAAACATGTCCTGAACCACTCTTTACACACGCAAAATATTACTTGGCTCTTACGACCAATTTTAAAAGTAGTAAAACATACAAATAATAAAAGCACAATTAAATCTATTTGGAAACGTGCAGATCCCATAAAAAAACAGTGTTTTTTCCATATTCTAGTATAAAAATGAGTGGCCTCCAGAATTGGCTCCTGGTTCATAATATGCTGAACAACTGATAATTCGTAGAATTAGTATAATTGTCAACAAAATATACGCAAAGACAAAATGGCAGGTGAAACCAGGAAACCCATATTACAATTTTAAAGGTCAATTTGTAAGAAATAAAAACAGCAGAAACGTGGGGGAAAAGTCAGAAAAGAAAGTATTTTTTTCGGTCTGGAAACTGTTTTATGTTAAACATTAAATATTATAGTCACAACCTGTCTTGGACTTCTTCCACCAGTTTGCAGTGTTTTACTGGGTTCAGAAGACCATGTATGAATCTTCGGACTGCGGAGTGAATATCGTAGGGTAATATAACCCATAAAACACTATTATTCTAACAGAAGCACAAAGAAAATGGCCAGGTAAGTGCTTTTTATTTGAAAAAGAAAATTACAAGGTTGTGGCTTTAAGTTGAAATCCATTGTGTTTTTTGTTGTGGCTGTAGACATGCCCTTGCAGAACAAGGAGCAGAAGAACGATAAATCCAGCAGCCCCGTCAAAGTCTACAATGATCCATTAGAGGCTGCAAAGTAACCTGACCTGTGACCTCTGCAGCCTGAGTCAAGTGTGTGATTCATTCTTGGGCTTATGGATTAAATCAGCTCTGATTTACACCCCAGTTGTTTAGCACACTGAAAACTTCTTCACTCCGTAAACCTGTGAGACCTGTCTAGGCAACAATGTCTCGGCTCCTAAGGGCCTCATGATCAATTTTGTGTTTGTGTAATGAAGTGGAAAACATACATCTTAAATCAATGGGTTTGGAAATAAACTTTGAGAGGGCAGGCACAGGCTTGTTTGTAAACCTACCACATCTTAAGGCAAATCTAAACTTTTAGGAGTGATGCTCATGTCCAGTATGGACCCTGCATGAGTTCACAAACTGCTCATGACAGATAAAGGCTATGATCAGAGATTCTTCTTTTTAGAATATCGGTGAAGCGCCAGTCTGTTAAACAGCACAATAAAGTAGAAAAAAGTTACTATTTGAGCAATAAAAATCATAAGGACAATACACTTGTTTTATCACTAAGGACAGAAGTTTATAGCCTGAATGAATAAAATGATCTGCACATACTTTGCTTGTGCATGTTTACAAGCAAACATAGCTGTTATTATATATACATTCACACACACAGTATCTCACAAAAGTGAGTACACCCCTCACATTTTATTATATATTTTCGTGTGACAACACTGAAGAAATGTCACTCTGCTACAAGGTAAAGTAGTGAGTGTACAGCCTGTATAACAGTGTGCCGTCCCTTCAAAATAACTCAAAACACAGCCATTTATGTGTAAACCTTGGCAACAAGTGAAAATGTCCACATTGGGCCCAAAGTATTACTATATTACACTATACAGTCTGAGAAACCCTATGTGTAATCCAGTATTCCTCAATCCCTTATAGTAAGAATAACCCACTCCATTATATGTACAGACAGCATACTTAAGTATGCCAACGCTTCAGGGCAAGATTTTTTTCTAATATGTATACAAGAGGTACGGTACGGTGGGAATAAGTACACTAAATGTTTAATTGGAGTGTACAAAAATAGCAGGCTCTCAGGTTAAGGTTGAAGGAGTTATTTTTTAAAATGTACTTGGCATACAAACTCATTAAGAAGCAAGGTTGATTCGTACCATACTTTAGTTTTAAAAGCAACCAATGATAACCAAGTCAGGAGACTGCTCTCAACCTCACCAAACCCTTATGAATTCATCTAGGGCATTATGTGAAACGCTACTGGGACCCATAGCAGCACTTGTACAAAAATGGATGGTTGTGTTACCTTTGAAATTAAAAAGATGACATTATTTTTTATTTACTTTTTCATTACTTTGATAGTCCTCGAAACAGGAATGCATTCAGACAAAATGTATTTTTTTCAGACTAAAAACCTAAGGCATCCCTCTTGGTACTGGGATATAGCTAACAATTACACCTAATTCATAGAAACAAACATTATCTCCTTCTCACGCTGCCACTGACTGTTTGCACATGTTTATAGTTCATCCAAAGTTTTAATCAAACAAGGTAATTGATATAAATTCAGTTCATAATTGAGTTGGCACAGTATAGGCAAACAAAATACAGCAAAAAGGTAGTCAATCATAAAAACTGAAAAAAGTATCCAGTGCCAGTATTATTCTTATTAACGAGAACACCCCGAGGCTCCTGAATACTCAGCCACTAATGACATGGGATTCGTTTTTATTACTTTTTACCCAGTGATTATTTTCACCAAGTGTTTGGGACTTGTGCCCACAATCAATATCATCATCCAGCACATAAATAGGCATCTCTCATGGAAAAGATACTTTTGTATCTAAAAAATATAAAAAAAACCAACACAACCTGTTTCTCTTGAAAACTGTTTGAATTAAAACCTACACTGCGCAGATATATTTTCACATCAATGTAAAAGCTTAGAGCATACAGTATTAAAGAAACGCAGGGCTAGGTGTCACTAGGGCCATTTCTCTATTCCTTAATATTGAATGCATGTGCTCTTTGCTGGTAGACATGTCAACAAGATGTTGCTTCCTTCTTTCTTTAACCCCAAGAACACAAAAGATGTATTCAGTCTTCCCCTTGTTAGTAATGCCTCAGAAGGTGCTGGATGAAGAGTAGAGCGGGTCCTGCTTAACATAAGATTACTTGACAGAAGCAAAACAGGACACTCCAAAACATACAAACATTGCCTGCAATTCAGATCAACACTTCAGCTGGAGGAATCATTTGGCATTCAAAAGTGGTGAAATACAATTAATACTTAGTACTCAATCGTGTGCCATTAAAAAAGTAGGTGGGATTCCTGCAAGCTAAATGTATGTAGCTGGCACTCTAGGGGTTAAAGAACACAATTGATATTTTTGTTGTAACACAAAGAAAGCACTGTACCAGTGCCGGTGTACATAATACACCACAGACCGTTAGAGCTGTGAAGTCATGTGGCATGTTACCTTACACGGCATTACCGCCCATCTGACTTGGCTTGGGCTAAATTATTACTATCAAAGGGACATTACACGCAGAAGACTTTGATGGTCTTAGTCAAGCTGTATGCAAACAGGTTTCAACATCTGAAAAAGATCCCGGAGTGGCACATTGTCTGAAGAAAGTTAAACAGATGTTGAGACTAAACCGATCACAACTCAAACTCAAAAGAACCATATGAAACAGAGGCTGAGAATTGAATGCAGTCTATTCCTAAAAGCGACTAATGAGTCTAATGACCTTGACTGCCCCCTATTTCAGAAATATTTATATTAAAGGACTGCGTACACAAATATGCATCCTTTCAAAACAAAAAAAAAACAAGTACTTAATTGACACAGAATTTTCAGACATGCTGCAAAATCTTTTCCTCCATGATCCAACTTTTCTACTTTTCTTGCCACCGATTGGCTGCTTGAAGTTGTCAACCAGTAGCAGAAAAGTACTTAAATTAGAACACTGTACACATGGACGCAGTGCTGTGCAGAGCCAGTGAAAGGACTTGACTAGAGTTGAGTACATTGCATGCTCCTCTGGCAGAGCATTCAGTGTGAAGGGTGAATTCTGCAGAATGCATTTGGAAAATGGACCACACACCCATCATATGCATCATAATAGACCTCAGGAGAGATGGAAACCTCAAAATATGTCACTCACACTGCCGTGTCAGGAAGAAGAATGCTGTCTCCTCTGTAGAAACAGAGCTTTTTCTGAATTTATCTGACTAGTGAAAGAACAGACACACCTGATGAGACGCCATCTTTAGAAACAGCTGTCTTAACACCACAAGATCTGACATTACTCTGACAGTGAAACCTATACTCATTTGGGAAACACTGTTGATTTATGAACTGAAATAGGATTACCAAGAGCTAATAAAACACATATTTGACTGCTAGAAAATGGATTTAGCACCAATAAATGTGTCTCAGCATTGGTTACTTTAATCATAAAAGCAAGAGAAAATTTACAGATAAATAGCCCTGCTTTCTCAATGGCTAAACTGAGTAATTTGGGGGGCATGAGCCATTTTGAGAGGTAGTCCAGGTAAGGTGAAAAACTATAAAAAGACCAATACCAAAATTTAGAGATGACAAGGAACTAAGCATGTAATCGGTTCCACATCTTACTCCTCTCTCCTTGTATAAGTCTGTATAAAGTTACATTTTTCTAATAAGAAATCAAAAGAAAAATAACACATGGGAAAGAGATAAAGGCAGTAAAGTCATCAGGCTGGATTACTTCATACTGACAAATTGAGAACCGGGCTGTTAATCTTGTCAATAACAAAAATGTATTTAGTAAAGACATTATAAACACATTAAGGGGCTTTGAAGAACAACAAAACCAAAACATTGTGTTTTATTGTTAATTAGGTAAAATGTAGTTAAAACACATACCTAAGAGGGATTTTGTATAAAAAGGTGAATACTGCCTGGGACTATGTGTGAAAACAGTCTTATCACCATACTACCCAGAGGAATGGCTCTGTTGCTGGAACTGTGTTCATTACAATATTAAGAAAATCTCCCCAAAAAACTGCTGCAGATTCATATAGTTGGTCTTTTACCAACAGTCTAGTGAAACTGGACCTTTAAGTCAGTGATAGCCCTAAGGAAAGAATAAAACCTGGTATTCTTCTAAAATGGGGCAGCCATAAAAGCAGCGAGTGGAATGTTTATTTGGCAAGGTATATAGTCACTTTATAAGAGCACATACAGTTTCTAGAACGAAAACACCTTAAACTCCCTACAATTTTTGAGATGTCTTGGTCGGTACCACTTAAAATACAGACCACCTAGAAGAACTCCATGGTGAAGACAGAAAAGCCTAGTTGGAAACAGGAATGGACAAAAATGTGTGTTTTAAGCAATTATAAGGAGTGTATATGCTCAGCCATCCACACTCCAAAGTGATATCTACTTATTTAATGTAAGCCTACAAGAGCAGTGACATCTACTCCTGTACCAGTATGTCTCAATATGTTATTGTTAATATTCACTTACTGCTAATAGTGCTACGGAACCCACTGGCATTCTATAAATAAAAGTAATGTAATACATTTAATGTGGCCTTATACCAAGTACAATTAATTACACACATACATTGTTCAGCTTGGATAGGATTAAAAACCAAACAATGTATTTAATATACTATTACTAAATCGCTACAAAGTATGTTCAATTTGACGTAGGACATATGGACAACACTATTGGGACACCTGACTTTTTAAGACATCTCATTCTAAATGCATAGACGTTAATATGTAGTTGGCCGCTCCTTTGCAGCTATATAACAGCTTCCACTCTTTTGGGAAGGCTTTCCACAAGATGTTGAAGCATTTGTTCATGCTGGAATACAGAAGGACCTTCCCCAAACTCTTCCCACAAAGTTGGAAGCATATCATTGCCCAAAATGTCTTTGTATGCTGAAGAGGAGATATAAAGACAATTTGGATGATGTTATGCCCCAAATTTATGGGAACAGTTTGGGCAAGGCTCTTTTCTATTCCAGCATGACTGTACACCAGAGCATAAAGCAAAGTCCATAAAGACATGGTTGGATGAGTTTGGTGTGCAAGAACTGCAAGAAAACGCACAGGAAAAGACTAATCATTTCCTCTGTGAGCTGTAGAACCTGAAGAACATGGCATGAATAAAGCAGTGAGAAAGGCTGGACTCCATGAATGGGTTTAAGAATATTACTTATGAAGCAGAACAATTCTTACCTTTTTGTAATAACTAAATTTAGATCTAAGTTGTTGTGTAATCACATTCTCATGACTACAGTTTTTTTTTTTTTTTTTTTTTTTTAAAAAGTGAATAAAATAGGTATATGTTCCAACTATTTGTTAAACTATTTGTCAGAGGACCGGCTCCATTTCCCCTCTATGATTACGAGTGCCTTGAGTAATCTGTGGAAGGAGATAAACACCCTGATGGGTTGGAATGCTTGTTTTTCTCTTTACCGATTCCTTAGTGGAACAAGTGTTTGCATTAGTCATGTCTACTTGCCTACTTTCTTAGCAGCTGCATCCTCTCAGCATCTCCAACGCAAGCAGCATCACCAGCTTCATTATGTGCCTTTCTTAGCAGCAGGGACCAGAAATAATCGAACTGGCAACCTGTCCATCGAATAGGCTAACATGCCATTAAACTAATAGGGGTAGGGGATCTTGCAGAGTGTTTCACATTAGGACAATAGGAGCAGCCAGGAGATAGATCTGTGTAAAACATACTACACACTCAATGTGAACATCTTCTATTTCGGTTATTTTTGATAGAACTATCCAGCCAATTTGCCTGCCAACAGCTAAAACGTGACATTTAAAATCTTTGTGCCATTTGTGTTCTGTATATTCACCGAAAGCCATGTAAGCTCATAAGCACAGACTTAATAGTTTGTATTACCCATGGCCACGGTGCTCTCAACACAGCCTGCTAGTTCCCAACTAAGCAGCACATAGCAGTAGTATATTTTACATAACTGCACAGAGGAGAACACAGCATTTCAGCAAGCACAGCTTCCAGGATTATTGGAAATCTTTCACTTTATAAATAAAGTATGTGTTGGGAAAGGCAAACCTTGGAAGTGCCTGGTACACTTTGGAACATTTTGTGATTAGACTCTTTCATTACATTCAAGGAACAGAAGAATCTGCAGAGTTGAGTCCATGGGGAATTCACCTTGATATCGATGTATTTTTATACACACGTTTTCACCCTGCATATGGTTCTGTAGCGTTATGCCAACTAATAAATATTGCATTTAGTGGAAAAGCACGAAAGAAGTTGCAACAGGTTAGAGCAGAGACACAAAATGTACTGTAATATTTCAGAAGGAACAGCTGTTGATGGGAACACAGGGTTTGATTAAATGCTTCTGGACTTTTTATGTTAATGTAGTACAAACAAAAAGTTAGTTTTGTAAAAGGAATGAGGATACTGTCAAGTCTGCTAAGGTCATCTGCTGACTCAAACTTTTAATAAATGACTACATACTACTGATAAATAAGACAACACAAAATTACATTAAAATTAGAAAATAGTACAAGGACATTGCATTTCTATTCATGTAAAGTACCAACCAAACCAGTACCCATGTATTTCTTTTCATAACTTAGAACTTCTGGAAACCTACTTCATAAACCCCAAGTACCCACAATATGAAAAGTTTGTTACCTTCCTAAACACCTACTAAATACCAATGAGCTCAAAGATAAAAGTAGTAATAGAGTTCCAGAGTTAATGTACACCAGTTTTAGAAACCATCTTATTCTATTAAACATCCCAGTATGTATTAAATAAAGCCCCTGGGTTTGTAATGCCTTACAGTTGAAATACCCAGGTCAGGATAAATTCTAGCAGACATCCAGATTTTTCTGGTGGCATCTACTTGTGCCGTCTGATTTATCGTTTTCTTGCTCCTGAATCATATACAATTTCAGTTTCTAATTTGGGCATTTTAAAAATAAAATTGACTTTAAACAAATACAAAAGTAAATACAAATTATAAAACATTGAAGGAAATAATAAATGAATACAAATACACCAGGTCAGTCAATGTAAGATGCAAATATAAAGCAAGGCATTCCCATTTTTTGTTTCTAAAGGGCAAAAGGAATAAAACCTATAAACACAAGTATTAGACATACAGTTGTGCTCACAAGTTTGCATATCCTAGCAGAAATTGTGAAACGTTGCCATGGATTTTGAAAATATGACTGATGATGCCTTTTATTTAATGCTAGTGACCATATGAAGCCGGTTATTACCACGGGTGTGTGGCTCCTTTTGACTCTATAACAATTTCACCCAAATGGCCCTGATCAAAAGTTTACATACCCTTGAATTTGGATTAAACGAGCTTAATAAAAAGATATCCAAAGCCTTGAAAATGACAGAAATTCAGGGACCTTTTGATACTAAACCAAGGTTAGGTAGACCAAGAAAGATTTTAGTAACTGCCAGAAGAATTGGAATAAAAACACAGGTAACCTCAGGAGAAATATAGGCTGCTATGGAAAAAGACAGTGTGGTTGTTTCAAGGAGCATAATGCAGCGATACTTGAACAAAAACGAGCTGCATGGTCGAGTTGCCAGAAAGAAGCCTTTACTGCACCAATGCCACAAAAAGCCCGGTTACAATATGCCCGACAATACCTTGTAATTTGGAGTGACAAGTCACAACCATAAGCACTATGTTTGGAGAGGGTTCAACAAGGCCTATAGCAAAAAGAATAGCATCCTCACTGTGAAGAATGGTGGTAGATCACTGATGTTTTGGGAGTGAGAGCTCTAAAGGCACAGGAAATCTTGTGAAAATTGATGGCAAGATGAATGCAGCATGTTACCAGAATATAGTGACAGACAATTTGCACTTTGGCGCAGGAAAACTGCTCATGGGACATTCCTGGACTTTCCAGCATGAAAATGACGGTAAGGACAAGTTCACCCTCCAGTGGTTATTGCAGAAAAAGGTGAAGGTTCTGGAATGGCCATCACAGTCTCCTGACCTTAATATCATCGAGCCACTCTGGGGAGATCTCTAACGTGCGGTTCATGCAAGACGGCCAAAGAGTTTGCATGACCTGGAGGACTTTTGCCATGGCTACTTGCAAACATTTGGGACCTCATAGACCACTATTACAAAAGACTACACACTGTCATTAATGCTAAAGGGGGTAATACACAGTATTAAGAACTAAGGGTATGCAGAAAAGCAATCATTTCTTTGTTGCCATGTTTTGTTTTATTATTTTTTTTAACTTTCCAGGCTAGCAATCACAGGCATCCCATAGCCAATCAATGTAAGACACCACAAAAAAGTGAATAATCAATGTTTTTAATATTTGTTAATGTAACATGGCTTCCATCAATTATTCGGTCACAAAGATAAATATGGAATAAAGCAAATAAATGCACTGTATAGCTGGACAGAGTAAAATTTTGCACAACTAAGAAAAGATTTAAGCGATGCCCAGCTGGGTGTAGTGAGCGCTTAAAAAAACACTGCTGCCTGCTTGGGTTTGCATATACAACATATTATTTGTGACACAATGTTCCCTTTAAAAATATTAAGCACCTCCTTCCAATAAATAAAGGAATTAAACACCACAAAGATTCATTATTTGAAGTGTGGTTTGCAAAAAGAACTCTCCCTTAACCAGGCATGAAAACAATGCTTTTACTGACCAATAAGTATTTCAAAGCACATGTTTGCTTTTTGGTTTCCATAATTTCCCGACTGCTTGGAAAAACTACTAACACAGTAAATAATATCTACGCAAGTGCTGAAATTGTGTACTACAGAACAAACAAACCGTTGGTTCTTACAAGAAACTTCAGAAAACCTTTCCCTCAACACATTCACTGCGGTGAGGAGATGAAAGGGCGTATATGACATGAGTTACGGACATTTGCGGGTGGAGTGAGTCGAAACTGAGGGTAATAGAAAATAACGCAAACACCCTTCTACTAGGCACCAGTTAGAACTTTATATGCCTAATAATGTTTAACGTACATACATCAATGGAATATAGCAGTCCTATTTCCATATAAAATACAAATTACAGTCAATTTCTTATTGCTTCAAACACATTAATTTCTTATTGTCCCTCTCCTTGCGGCTGCCTCTACAGAAAGCAGTAAGCATACTTAGGTATGCTTCCTGTACAGGCTATGCTCCTACTGAAATCACTGGGAACAGTGGAAGTCAACTGCAGCATTCAGCTACAATACAATTTCTTAAGCCAATAACTAAATATCAGGTACCAATTTGCATGCATTTTACATGAAAACATAGTATCATATTATGAATGTATCAAGTTCTGAATCATAGCGTACTCAATTTAGACAAATATGAACAGCTCTATAGTTGCTTCAGACAATTGAATCACCTTTGAAAAAAGAATGTTTCTATGGATCCCCTGTCACTTAATTTAGCTCCATACATAGCCAAGTTACATTTTCCACTTACATAAATTATATATATATATATATATATAATTATATATATTTTATTTTTATTCTTTAATCATACATGACTTGAGGATTTTAGGAGAAGAAATAATTTAAAACTCAACAGTCTTGCTTTAAAGTATCTGTGCACACACAGTCAGCCGCAATGTCTCAGTATTCCTAACAGATCTTGGTATAACTTAATGCATATCTTCCTTCCATTGGGAATTCTGCATGTCTTACAATGTGAAAGTGTTATTCAACTCTTGTTTACCCAGAGAAAGACTTAAATTTCCTTTCAGATGAAAAATAAACACATTTCTGCTATAGGCCAAATTCAGTTCTATTGAGCTTAAATAAACGTTTGACCATTTGGCTTTTTAAACAAACCATTCTAACCTTAAAGAGGGATTACTACAAAACCTATTAACCCATTCCTTCCAGCAATACAGTTAGACACACACTAACATGTTATGCTCACAGATACATGCTAACAGCATAAGCACATACTAACACTATATGCTGACATACACTTGCTAATGCCATACTTTAAAAAAACACTATATATAAAATTATACACTACACATCTGCCATCGTGAATCCGGCACCTTATGCTTTCCTGGGGGAAGAGAGGTGAGGAAAGTGCCATGAGGTCACCGCTGGAAGCTTCACAGAACCCGCTATACCACACCCCCAAAGGAAGGAGATGCAAGGCAGTATTGCCAACATGTTAGTCGGTTATCAGATCGCAAAGATTCATAAAGTCTCGTTAAAGATCTAAATTGTTACTTTTTTATTTAAATATCCAACATTTGAACTCTTTATCTGAGAGACAGGGTGCATGTGTCATTGGGAGTGTGGATTGAAGCAGGGGGGGTGCCCACCTACCCTACCTTTCTTGCTATCTCATGGCAACAGCTTCAATGCACCAAGAGGGGGCCCACATAGGAGCTTTGACAGAGTCTGTGGTGTAATAGCAAGTGGGGCAGATAAGTGGGGCAGATCTGTAGGACAGTGCTCATAAATTATAACAAGGAGGTATGTGCGCATTATGCAAGGTCAACAGGAGAAAATCACTGCAGGAGAAAATCACTGTGCCTACTCTTATTGCAGAGGTATTCCTCTGTCTTGGCCCCAAGGCTGGACTGGAGATGAAGTGTGATCAATGGTGGGATATGAGGGGCCGCTTGTTACGTTTTAATGCTCAAGCAGCATGCTGCAAGACACATCCAGAAGGTAGCCGCACACTGCAGCTGTTGGGTCAGTGGCTTACCAAGTATCTACCCCGTGTCTACCCCATGATAGAAGATAGCCAAGAATTAAATATAAAAGCCTCATAACATACAAAGCCCTCCATAATACTGCTACCCCATGCCTTTCTGCCCTCATAACAAAAATATTCCCTTACTTGATCTTTATGTTCTTCCTGTGGGCTATTCCAATATGACAAGACTTCACTCTTACTGCCCCATACCTCTGGAACTCACTTCCACCGAACCTCCAGCCTTTAACCTCCCTCCCAACATTCAGGAAAAATCTCAAAGCCCAATTCTTTACATAAGCATACCATATTTTCAACTAGAATCTGGATTATCTGCTACAAATACAACATCCACATTTATCTATGACACTACCTCTCCCTCTTCATACATCCATCACCTCTAGACTGTAAGCAGGACTTCTCATTATAAATGTAGCATTTTGTCTGTTATATATATTATATATATATATATATATATATATATATATATATCAGTAAAAATTGCTATATAAATACAAGAAACTAATATGTAGGGAAAGTAGTAAAAACTACTTCATTCTAATATACAGATCAGGTACATATAGAAAATAATTTCTCCTTTTGGTGTTTGTAATGATCTCGTCA
Source organism: Spea multiplicata (assembly GCA_009364415.1). Taxonomy (NCBI): domain Eukaryota; kingdom Metazoa; phylum Chordata; class Amphibia; order Anura; family Pelobatidae; genus Spea; species Spea multiplicata. The sequence goes on from VKOC01047033.1 coordinate 126,710, forward strand.
ACTTAAAAGTACTTCAGCTTCAGGGACTAAAGAACAGATATCAAGCCACATAAAAGGGGAGCTGCAATTCATTTACGACTCAGACTATAATTAAAGTTAACACTTAAGCAAAACAGATAAGGACAGAAAATACAAATTACACGCAAACTTGTTATTTCAAGGCAATCGTTCAACAAATGTACCTAAATCCCAATCTAGGTCATACTGTACACATGCATTATAATTAAATAAAATGCTAGGTTTCTTGCTGAGCGTGGAAAAAAATACATTTTACTTTTACTAATTCAACTGCTGAATACACAGTCTGCAAAACTTTTAAGCCATACCCAGCTGCAGACACGAACGTCAAGGAAAAATCAAAAATCTAGAGCGTGAAAAAGTTCCCTGACAATTGTGTCAGCAAAACTTTAAGCCTTCCAAAAGCTCTTTTACACAATCATTTTCCTGATATGCTAGCAAATGAGACTTTTATCCCCAAATCTCAGCTTTCCACTTCTCAAGGGGTTTTATCTCTGCATAATGAGCGACATGCAATCTGCGAGCCTCTAACAGGCTCACTTTACAGCTCAGGAGCAGATGACTGCACTTCTGTTAGAGTGTATTCCAATATATCCCATTTTAGCAGGTTTACTAGGAACATAATGTTTTACTCCAGGAGGAAAAGCAACAGAAATTAAGCAACAGCGCATGATTTTAGTTTAAAACACAGATTTTAATTATTTATGCTTTTGATGAGATGCTTTTTAAAGAACATAACTTTTCATGTGCACGACAGAAAAATTACTAATTATTATTTTTTTTGTTATTATTGCCAGTGAGTTGGTCATGCACCATTCATATCCATAAATAATTCTTAAGGGAACTGCTGCATCTCAAACTCAATTGAATCGGATGCTAAAAGTCATCACTTGGAATCAGCACTTATTTATTGTTCATCATTGTTTTCATCATAAAACAGTAGGTTTATATGATGAATGTGCCGCATCTAAGAGTAAGAATAAGGATTGTTTAAAGTACCAGTAAACATTTTTTTCACAATTAAAACGAAGCAAACTTTTCTTTTATGAATGGTAACATTTACACAATGATCTTAGGACTAAAAAAATAGACAAAGGCAGTATTACTGGCCATATTGCCAATCACTTCCCGCTGCTTGCTTTCTCTCTGACAGTACAGGTGCAGGCAGTGGCCATAATACAGTCCGAGCCGCGCTGCGTTAATTGACAGTGCTGATACCCCTACTGGCGACGACAGAGAAAGCAGGTGGCAGGAAGCGATTGGTCATATAAGATAGAAATAATAAAGTTTTGTGGCCTGATTGCCTAAGAATATGCAGTGACAGAAACGTAACATTATATACAGAACAGCGAAGTTGAATCCCACAGAACATATAGGGAGGGACAAAATTCATGTTGGATGGCTGGCTCTTGGCATGCTTCTTCACCAGCTGAGACAGATCATATCATGGAAAACAGCCCTGGGCACACTCTGATTAATAAAGAAATGAAATATGCCAAGCTTCACACTTTTAATAATGCCGTGTTTATTTACTGGAGACTTGTTTATATCTCCCAAAGACACTAATGGTATTACTACAAGTTCAACATAGCCCTGTCTCCTAGCTTACTATTACAGATCTTATACACAGTTACATGATGTGTTTTATATAACCACATGTTACTGAGTAACAGAAATTAAATTTAAAAAAAAAAAACCTCACTTTGTACCCTATGGAAATGGTTATCTATATTATGCCCCATAAATACTGTTAAACTGTCTATTTTTAACCACGGAAACAATTCTACTCTGAAAGCTTATATAACAAAAGGGTGTAACGTAAAGGGCAGTATTAAAAACAGTAACAGGGAACCAGGAACCTTTACTGGTTCTCAAGACGTTCTAAATTCTACATAGAGGTAGATGTGATTGCATATTCTTACTTGGCATTCATTCCATGTATGAAATACCCCCAAAAACATAAGCGCTCGCAACAAAAGGCATGTGAGGAGTCCATTCCTTGTGGACCAAGAAGTGCTCAAATTTACCATGAATGCATATAGAAATATAAGGTCTGCTGGAACCCTTAAAATGCGAGCTTTCACAAACGATCTATGAAAGAATAACGGGGCAATGTTTCTTCGGGCATACAGGTTCACGGCGTCTCACCCCTGGATCACTAACACCTTGGTTAACCGTAGCAGCAGCTGCACCGAGACGTACATAATACAGACTACTGGCAAAGAGAAAGCCTATTGTTTCTTTAATTGCTTTTCGGGACAGAACTATTTAGAGTGGCTAAATCTCACAGGAAACATTAGTTGGTTCTTAATTTTGCAACCTTTGACAGGTAGCACCGTCTGACTTGTTGCATAATGGAGTATTGTTGTGAGGCAGCTGAAAACATCCGGTGGTGTGGGGAAGGCATGTAATGTTTGTGCATTGTCACAGTCATGGCAACATACTCAGACACTCTTAAGATAGCCAGCAGCCTAACTAGCAGATAAGTCTTCGACTAGGGTCTGTGGGAAAGCGCACTTCAATTACTGAGGTCAATAGCAGTCAGCGTTACCAAAGTTTCAAAAATACGAGAGCAACATTGATTTTAACATATATTGAGCTGCCATATTAGCTCCAGGACATTATTAAAGGGATTCTCCGGACATCAAATGCACTTTCATGCATATGCGTTCTCAGCTATCCCTTTACATTTACCCCTGCGTATGCATGGCGCAGTTCTGCTGCATCCTCTCCCATTTGCCCCTTACATCACGCTCAAGCGAAACTAGTATATTCCTTTAAAACAACAACCAATGACCTCATCTGCTATGGCTGGTAATGTCATTGTTCACTTTCCGTGCAGGAAGGATGCAAAATCTTATGTCTGGACAACGGCCAGATCTAACATAGGTAAATGAAGGTCAACAACACAACAGACAAGACTCCACAAATAAGACACATCACACTTAGGTCTCTGCAACCAAGGTTAACATATTACTATCAATGATGAAATTAGTTCGGGAGGAACAAGATATATTATTAAAGCAATTAAAGGAGACTCTTAGCAGGGGCCCAGATGGTCTGCATCTATGTCACCACATGCACAATGTCAATGACTTTTGAATACATCCCAGATAACATTATGGTAACCCAAACAAAATGGGGGCCGAAACCACTGGTGATCCTTTCCTGCAGACACGGAAATTATAAACTGCTCCTAGCTGCCTACAGTAGAGAAGAAGACACCGATATCAGCATGTCAAACTATATTATAATTTCTTATGTTTTGTCTATAGCTAAACCCTTAGCTGAATACTACAAATTGTATGTAGAATGAAGAGCTTGTAACTAGATTGGCACCTATGCTTACTCACACTTCAATTATATCAAACATTTCAATTATTTTATTTGGG
>VKOC01047034.1:0-56392 GCA_009364415.1 Spea multiplicata
GTGGCAGCATATCTCGGGGGGGACAGAGAGTGGCAGCATATCTCTGGGACACACAGAGTGGGACACACAGAGTGGTAGCATGTCTCGGAAGGGCAGAGTGGCAGCATATCTATTAAATTACATTTTTTTCTTTAAAAAAGCACCTAACTTTTAGGGTGCGGCCTATATTCGGGTGCGGCCTATACTCGAGCCAATACGGTATTTTTGAAATCAGAATACTTGAATTGATAAACTTGGAGGGGATTTTCAATCACTTTACCTAATTTTGTGAGGATTCAGAGGGAAAATTTATAAATAAAAATAGGTGTTTTTTTTTCTAATTTCGCTAGTTTTTACTAAATTTCTCATTCTAAATTTTCAGCTAATCATCTAACTATGGTATCAAAAGAAAGTTCTATTTCTCCTAGAAAAAACAATATATAGTTTACAATATATAGTTTACATGGGTACACTATTCACAGGAAAAAGAGAATAATCACTGAACTGACATAGAGCAAAAATGGCAAAATTGCTCCAGGACTTGAGGTACCAAAAACCCCTGGGATTGAAGGAGTTAAGCTACAGGCCTGTTTATGTCTCCTTCTTTTGATTAAATTATTATTATACATCCATTCACAGAAGGCATATCATTCTTGGTAAAACTATTCAGCGATATTTTTCCAATTTTAAATTTATTTTTAGTTTGCTTTAGATAAACATCGAGGAGCTGGACGAAACAGACTTGCTAATTCTTATTTGGAGGTTTAAAAAGTGTACAATTCAACTACATGCCTAAAACCAAGTTTTTGGTTCTAAAGTAACAGATTATAACGATATAGCATTCACTCCTACACTGCTGCAATTGAAAGCTACACTGAAATAATTCAAACATCACTAAAGAAAAAAAACATAAAAATTAGATGACTAACATAAAATTCAATGGGAGTGATTTGTAATGTGGTCCCAACCGCAAACTTCTGTCAAAGTGATCACAGCAGCTTTCATTCACTTAAATCTGGTGTTTGCACCAATGGCCAGAATGGTAGGCAGTGTAACTGTGCATGTTTCTATGTTGCAGTGGGGTGAACAAAGTTTCGGCACGTCTTATGTAAAAGGACACAATGCTCGTATTTTATTATTGTTGTTAAATTGCAATTATACATGGTATATATATGTATATATATATAGATAGCTATATGTATACACACATTTATATAGTTTTGCTGGCTATGCATATGTTGGTGCTTATTTTCTTTCTATTTTATTTATTGTCATTTCATTGTAATTCTTATATTCATTTATAATTCTTTGTGTTTCTTTGGTATAGAGGTCTTTGCCCCGTTTTTGTTCTTGGGCCCTTGGTCTGTTCCTCCCAGTGTCTTTTCTGTTTTCCACTTTTCTGAGTGTGGTAGTTCTTATACCTCGGCCACATGTGCTCTTTTTCCTGCAGCCATCTTGGTTTCTATATTTCATTAGATTTGACATGCTGCAATTTACACACTGAGAATTGTGTGTTACAGGTTTAATCCTGCCTTTGATTGAGGCGAGTCCTCTATATTCCATGTGCCCAGGGTGTTGGTCTTTTTGGAGGTGAGCACTCCATTTTGAATAACATCTGTTGTTTCTGAGAGTGGCAGTTCTTTTACCTCTGCTGCCTGTGCTCTCTTTCTCTGGCGGCCATCTTGGTTTCTATATTTCATTAGTTTTTTACATACTGCAATTTATACACTGAGAATTGTGTTTTACAGGTTTAATCCTGTCTTGATTGAGGCGGGTCCTCTATATTCCCTGTGCCCAGGGTGTCTGTATATTTGGAGATGAGCCCTCCATTTTGAATAACATCTGTTGTTTCTGAGAGTGGCAGCTCTTTTACCTCTGCCACATGTGCTCTTTCTCTGGCGGCTATCTTGGTTTCTATATTTCATTAGATTTTTACATACTGCAAGGTATACACTGAGAATTGTGTGTTACAGGTTTAATCCTGTCTTGATTGAGGTGAGCCCTCTATATCCCCTGTGGCCAGGGTGAGCCCTCCGTATTGTAAAACATTCACTGTTTCAGAGCAGCTTATTTATAAACTGTCATGGGCCAGCAGGCATTGCATCCTTCATCAGTAATAATGGATGCCTATATCCAGGGTGAGCCCCTGTGTGTTATGGGGGTCTTTTAGGGTGAGCCCCTATTATATATAACTCTCCCAGCCTCCTTTTGTGTACTATGTCTCAGGACGATACTCCCAACCAGGATACCAGAAGTTCTCCAGTTCTGTGGAGACTTTTCTTTCTAAGATGTCTGCCTCTATACCCTAGTCTGCCCAGACTCTCCCTCCTGCACCTGTGGCCCCTGCCAGTATGGATTCTGACCCCGAGAAATCTGAGGAGGCAGGCCACACTAAGCGCCCTTGGAAGGGTAATAGTGCCTCTGCTGGTAAAGGCAAGGCCCCAGCAAAGCACCCAAAAACCTCTGCCACCTCCCTGCCCTCTGGATATGAGCGTCCTTTTGAAAATCCCACTGTCTATAGTGGATGAGTGGCAGGCAGACTCTGCGGATGAGTCAGAGGCTTCTGTTAACCTGGCTTCGTCCAGGGCCAATCGACTCACGCTTCGTACGTGATTGTCTGGTGGATGAGCCCCACCATGCCGAACCCCATTACTCTATGAGAGCTTCCATCACCCCCCATTCGGCTTCTACCTTGACGGACCGCCTGGTCCTTGACCCAACCGGTTCCTCTTTATTTGACCCCACCACAACGTGCCACCCCAGGCCCGCTGAGTGGGCTCCACCAGAGTATATTGCGCTATACTTACACAAGTGTTTGCGCAGACCATTTCCTAAGGAGGCGCGCAACAAGCTTCGGCCTGAGTGTCCCCATCCCTCGCTTCTGGACAAGGTGGCTGTTACCTCAGAGTTCGACCCTAATGTGGTCGCTCTCCTTTCTTTTAATAAGAGAGATCTTAGGAAGGGCCTGGAGCAGGGTCTCAAGTCCGCTCACGATAAGATCCTGGATTTAGTGGGTCTGGCCGCTCAAATCCTCTCCCTGGCTGACCGAGCGTTCCTGCAGGCCACTCCCTTGGATCCTAAATTTATCTGGGAGTGGGCCTTGTGTGTGATCTGCCTAATAGGCACCGCCAATGTAGCTGTGGCCACGGAACGGCATAAGACCTCCTACGGATGACCCCCGTCTGCGGTTTGGGGACACTTTTGTGAAGAAGCTTAACAGGCATGTGTCCCTGATGACCTCATGCAACAAGGCGAGGTTCTCCATGAGAAAGGTGTTCCAGTGGGGCCAGGTTGCTAGCCGTTCATCCTATCAAGGCTCAAGGGCTTTACAGCAGGCACAGACGGCCTATTGCGATTCCTTCCTCTACCGCTCTTTCACACCTAGAGGAGGACTTAGAGGCAGAGGTTCCACCGTTTTCCCCAGGGTTGCTCTGGATTCGGAAAGTCCAGATGTTTCTTGTCTTTTGTCCCCTCCACAGGTTGCGGGCAGGATCTTGCATTTTTTCCACAACTGTGATTGGATTACTTCAGACTCCTAGGTCCTCCAGACGGTGCGTGGGTATTGGATCGTTTTCGTCTCCCTGCCACTCCAGGTCCGGAAACGTTCCGGCGAGTTTTGCGCGGTCATCAACCTGCCGGCAATTGCGCTGGGGCAGACAAGCATGGCAACTCAAATTGCTCCCATTCGGTCTGGGTTCTGTTGCTTCACGAAGCTCCTACAGCTGGTGATGGCTTTCTTCTGATCTCAAGGTATCTGATGTATTGTTTATCTCGACAATATCCTTTTTTCCAGCTGTCGGGACACCCTTTGGGGTCAGATGGTTTTCATGGTTCAGACGCTTGTTGCCATCCAGAAGGAGATCTGCGCCCTGCTCAAGGAGGACTCCTACTCCTTCCGCTTACTCGCGCGTGTGGTGGTCTACTCGTGTCTTCCATTCAGGCGATCTTCCTGGGTCCTCTACACTACCATGTACTTCACCGCCTTAAGGTTCGACATCTACGCAGGTTGCCATTGTAAGATCAGCTGGTCCACCTCACCCCAGAAGTACACTTGGAATGGGCGTGCAGTTTTCGGTTCCCATCCAGATTTCGTCCTGGAGTCCGGCGCCAGCATGCTGGGCTGGGGTGCAGTTGCCCTCACGGAGGTGACAGGTTGGTGTCAGAGGGGGAGTTCCCTTCACATAAATTGCTTGGAACTGATTGCAGGATCCTTCGCAATCAGGAGCCTGGCGAAGGACTGGTCCGATTGCTGTCTTCTCCGGATGGACAAGGTCTCGCGGTGCGGTACGTCAATCGCTTGGGGGGCACCCGCTCTCAGCGCCTCACACAATTGACGAAGGACATTTTCAAGTTCTGTCTGGATCGCAACGTCACCCTGCAGGTGGAATATCTCCAGGGGGTGGAGAACCTCAGGGTGGCCTAGTTTTCAAGGCACTGGAGGGAAATAAGTGACTGGAGGCTTCACACACAGCCAAGGGTAATTCACTACCTTCGGCGAGCTGGAGGGTCCCTGGTTCTAGTAACTTTGCTCTGGCATGCACAGCGATGGTTCCTGGAACTGCTTGGAATGTCGATCCAGGCTTTTCCTTTTTTTCCGTCTATTCTATCCGATCCAGACAGGCAGGCTCATCCCTGCATATTGGGGGGTCGATCGTCGCTGGTGGCTTGGACGTTTTCAGGGGTCCCCGAGCGGACTCTGGTTTATCAGGAGACAGCTCATTCCTTGCTCAGGGAGGCCTAGGCTCCAGGCACCAGGAAGTCTTACCGGTCAGCTTGGAGAAGCTGGTCTGCTTCTCCAAGCTGACTGTGCCACAAGTGTGTGGCACAACAAGTAGATCACCATTTGGCCCCTGTAGCGCTGATCCTCAATTTTTTGGGCGATCTTTTTAGAAAAGGTAAGTCATATCGAACCATTAACGTTTTCCGTTGGGCGATCTCTTTGGCCATTAAAGTTGCGCAGGTGAGTCGGGGCGGAGAGAGCTCCCTTGCTTTGTCAGTTGTTGAAGGGCATCTGCCTGTCTCATCCTCTGGCTGCTCGCTATGATTCCTTGTGGGATATCGCAGTGGTTCTGGACTTCTTCCAGTCTTGGCCGGACGACGAGTCTTTGGCTTTCAAACAGCTGTCAACTAAACTTTCACTGCTGTTATGCCTTTTATCGTTTCTCAGAGTCTCTGCTATGAGGGAATTCGGAGGGGATTCTTTTCCGTGTCCATAGGAGGACTATGTCCCTTTCTACTTCTGCGTCCTATCCGTATTGTTTGAGGATCTTAACCTATGTGTCGCCAGGTGTATTCGCACTTTTGATCTCGTATGTCAAGCCTTAGTGGCAGTTTTCTGTTCCTACGTTAGCCAGGTGGATCCGTTGACTTCTTTCCTCCCCCCCCTCCCTTCCCTTTTTGGTGCTGGGCTTGGGGTGAGTATGGTTTTGGTATTATGTTCATCTATTTGTTGCCTGTTTGCTTTATGGCTATGGGATTGTTTCGGTTAATGTTTTTCCCTTGACATCTGTCTAGGGATACAGTTCTGTTATGTTTTCTCTCTTCTTTTCCAGCTTAATCACCAATCGTCTGGCTGCTGGTTTCCTGTTGGAGTGTTCTCTGGTTGTCACTCTTCGATGGTTGATGTTCCGGTCTAGTTCCCATTGGCCGGGCTGTTTCTCTGCGTTCCAGGAGCATGTTGGAAGTGTTCGGGTCCGGTTCTCAGCTACCGAAAGAGGAAGATTAGGGGTGTCTTAGGGTTTATATGCTGCTATACCTTGTTTTTTTATTGGTTGTTACCAGTGCTATGTTAACTCTTTCTTTGATGCTGTCGGTGAGAGTAAAGGAAGATATGCAAAATACTCGCCTCCTGTCTTTATTAAAATCACAATTATTTAGGCACCAAGGCTAGAATAATTTAGAATTATATTTTTGTTCTGTTCATGTCATTAATACTTGGTTAAGTTACCATGCACTTGTGTAGTTGTCAGTGGTGACTCTACAAACAATATATAGGGGGGCACGTAAGATACCACAGTCAAAACTGGGGGGCACTAATAAGTTTTGCCACTAAATCGTGCAACTAAAAATCTAAATAAACTTTTTTTTATTGGATTAGCATAACACTTAAAAGACAAGCTTTCAAAAGTTTTCCTGTCTTCCTCAGCTATTGCTTCAGACCTAAGAAAGAGAGAAAAACGATTGAAAGCTTTTCTTTATAGTTTACCAGCAATGAAAGGGACAGAGCGACAGGCTCTCACACTGCCTGGTTGTTGTGAGCAGAGCTGTAGCTAACTTACATGCAATAGACACAGCAAACCACACATAGTTCTCCATCAGGCTCACCTTTGCATATGGCTAAGTACATACACACACTCAGCCCAACAGGGGGTCGCTATTGTAGTTTGTGGGCAGGGATGGTAAACACGGCTGTTCCCGGATTTATGCCTGAAACCTGCTGGATATCAGATCCTGGTGCAAATACTGGCCATGGTGGTCTCTGTCCTGTTAGCCCTGACCCAATGGACAGTAAGACACTACACATAAACCCCTTCCCAAAATGCAGATTACCCAAATCTGCATCTGAGCTGTATAATCTTTAGAGTCTGGTACTTGGGGAAAAGTGGCACTCTGTGCCAGGGGGAAGAAGAAGTCCCAATGGATCCCCTGTACCCACCTCCCCAAAAACAGAACAATTTCAAAGGCCAGGGCCCATAGTCTGTAGGGAGGAGGCTGGTCCTCAGGCCCTTCCAGGAGCCCAGGGCACGGAGCCTTCCTTGACACGCTACCTTTACAAACACCTGCTCATAAACACATATATACATACACTGCCCTTACACACATCAGTCCATACACACACATATATACACATACAATGCCCTTACACACGCCTCTCCGTACACACACACACAAACATATTCACTGTCTTTACACACGCCTGTCCATACACACACATGTATAAACATTCACTGTCCTCACACACCCCTGCCTTTACACACACCAGCTTACAAAAACACATATACATATATACACATACACTGCACTTGCAACCCTTTCTTCCCATCTCTGACCTCTCTCATCTTCCATCATCTTCCATCCAGTTGTGGAGCACGAGGTTTGTCATTTCAGACCTCTGCTTCAGTGCTTCCTCATCACTATTCGCCGGCTATTGATTCAGAGCACGGGGGTACGACATCATATCCTGGTGCTCGGCATCAACTGCCTAGGGAGCAGGGAAGCCGAGGTCTGAAGACCCTAATGTTGGGCCGGTTAGAGGGGGGGATTGTGATCTCCCCAACCAGACCTGCTCATCGAGCGCCTGCTGAGTAAGGCTGGTTGGGAGATCTTATACCTGCTTCGGCGGAGCCCTGAAGACAGGCCCAGGGAGGCGGCCACTCCATTCCCTATGAATACGCTACTGTTCTTTATGGGTTTCGTGGGGAATTACATTGCTGGCAGCAATGTGATTCACCACGGGCCCCCAGAGCGCGGGGTCTTTGGGTAACCACTCTGAACGTCCAGCTACAGCAACGACGACGAGGAATGAATTCATGCAAACAGAAGAATAACAGTTGAAGCGGTTGCAGGAAAGCTGAATGTGAGTCTTGGATCTGCCTATTCCCTGATTCATGATCCTTAAGTTTAGTAAAGTGTGTGCCAGGTAGGTGCCTAAGCAGCTGACAGAGCAGCATAAGTGCAAGCACGTTTGTAAAGTTGATGTTGACTGTCTTTTGGGAAAAAGTTGGTACGACGTTGGAAAAATAGTAGAAAAGTGATGTAATTTGTTTTAAAATAGAGGTTAAAAAAAGTGTGGAAATGTTTTAAACGTCCCCGTATACACTGTGTGCAGAATTATTAGGTGAATAATTTGACCATATAATTTTTATGCATATTTTCCAACCCCAAGCTGTATAAATTTGAATGCTTATTGAATTTAAGCATATCAGGTGATGTGTATTTGTGTAATGAGGGAGGGTGTGGCCTAAGGAGATGAACACCCTATGTCCCTATATACAAGGTACACATAATTATTAGGCAGCTACATTTTCTAAAGCAAAATGGGCAGAAAACTGATTTTGCTGACTTTGAAAGGTAAAAAAAAATAAAAAGTCTTTCAGAGGGATGCAGCAATTGCTAGAATATTGGGGCTTGATCACAGAGCCATCACGTTTTGTTGCAAATAGTCAACAGACTTGCATTAAACATGTTGAGAAAAAAAGACGCAAATTAACTGCCAGAGATTTGAGAAGAATCAAACATGTAGCTACCAGGAACACATTATCCTCCAGTGTTGTCAAGGCGGGTTAGCACGGGCAATAGAAGAGCCAAATCAGGAACCAAGGAACGAAGTCAGAAGCAAGCCGGAGCACAACAGGTTATTCCAAATCAGAATACTGATAGCAGGAGAACAGGACCAGATAAATCACAATGCAAAGGCATCAACTGAGGTGCTGAGCAGGTATTTAAAGGCATGGTTAACTTCCAGATAACCTGGCTCAGCTATCTCCAGGGCCGGACTTAGGGGTGTGCAAGCTGTGTGGCCACACAGGGCGCCATGGCAGCAGGGGCTCCATGCAGCTGTCCCATCACCAAAGCCAGGGCGGCAGGGAGAGTAGGAGAGAAAGGGTGCCGAGTGGTCGCACATGAAAACGTTTTTAGCAATCGCTCCGCCCCCTTTGTATCCTCTGCTCCCTACCGCTGCCCTGACTGCGGTGGTGGGAGCTCGAGGCCTTGAATTAGTGAATATAAATTAATGTGTGGATAAATTGTGTGAATGAATTAGAGAATTAATGAATGTGTGGATGAATGGTGAGAATGAATTGTGAGAATGCATTAATGAATATGTGTAAATGAGTTGTGTGACTGGGTGAGAGAATGAATAATTGTGTGAAGGAATTGTATAAATGACAGAGTGAATGAGTGAGTGACTGTATAAGTGTTTTGTGTGTACCGTAGATGTATAAGTGATTTGGGGAAAGGCAAAGATGGCACAAGCAGGGCGTTTATGGGCAAAGATGGCACAGGGCAGGCTGTTTGAGAACAAGGATGTCTTACGCCGGGCTGTTTGGGGACAAAGTTGTCTTACGCTGGGCTGTTTGGGGACAAATATGGCTCAGGCTGGACTGTAAATTGTGTGTGTGTAATTGGGTGCTGGCTTTGGGGTGTGCAACCTGTGATCTCTGCCTGTAATTTCTTTTTTTTATCTATACCTTTAATGCTGAGTTTATATGTGATTTTCAGCTGATCTATACCTGCAAAGCCGGATTTGTCTGTTATTCTGTCTATCTATATATGATATGCTATGTTTCCAAACATTATTATTATGTATACCTGGCTCTGTATATCTTATTTAGTTGATCTATACCTTCATTGCTGAGTTTACATGTGATGCCCAGTTGATTTATTGTGTTATTCTGTTGGACTATACTTGCAATGCTATACACGCAAGTGTTTTTTACATATGTTGTTAATTTGATCTATACCTGAACTACAGAGAGTAAGTAATAGAGAGGTGTGGTTTAGTGAATGAGGGGACAAAGAGACTCTGGGGATGATTATGGGGAGAGGACCTTTCAAAGTAACGGCAGAGTCAGAAGGAGGGAAGACTGCGCTGACTCTCATAGTCTTCCCCTAATCTGCAGTCAGTGTGGCAAATATTTTTTTTTTTGTGTGGGAGCGGAGGGAGTGATTACATGCTAGGGTGCGTGGAGGTAGTGCACAGGAAATAATTGCCTAGGGTCCAATTTTTTTAAATACTTAAAGGAAAATTGTTTTTATTACAAAGATTGTTTTTTTTCCTTATATTTAATGTATTTAAGGTACATTATTGTGACCAGTGTTTCCAGTTATATATTATTGTACTTGTTTGCACATAAATAATCTCTAGTTAAAACTAGTTGTTTGTTACATAATACAGGGACTATAAAGCCTGAAGACAGCCTCTCCTCCTCCTCTTCTTTGATGCAGAGCCAACGTGAAGAACAAATACGAACAGGAGGTTATAACAGGAACCAAACGAACCGGCTATTTCCGATGGGTGGAACCAAAGTTGGAGCAATCTGCGACCAAACTCCGAATGGCAAAGGACCCCGCAATTAGTTCCAGACAATTCATGTGCAATTGTCTCTCCTCCGCTGACCATCTACCATCGGTCACTCTGGAAGGTCTGGATACCCCACAACAGTAAAAGCTAGCTTCAGATTCCAGGACTAAGTTGGGAAGGGAGATAAATAGCTCGACCATTCCATGCCTCCATGTATTGAAGCCACCCCATGAGCTTTAGCCTCACCCCCATCGAGAGAGTGATCTGTTGATCATAGGATGGAAACCTGCAAAGGCGGGCCGCTAAAGAGCTTGGTAGTAGAGCAGAGAAGGCACGATTGCTTGGATGGACGAAGAGAAAAGGCCCACAATGCGAGCTAGAATCCGAAGTGGAATTGTCTTGGAGCATAGCACCCTGTGGAACTCCTTCTTGATCGCCTGGGTCTGATAGAAAGCCATGGCAGATTTCATCAGCTTGGTAAAGCACCAAAGGGCGGAGCTCCAAAGGGGAGGCAGGTGAAGAATTGAAGAAACCGGCGGTGATCCTGGTGGACAGGGACTGCGAGATAGGCGTCCTTGAGATTCAGACGTAAGCCAGTCGCCCTCTTGTAGAAAATCTCTGAGGAGATGGATGCCTTCCATCTAAAGTGACGGCAGGTGACAAAGATGTTGAGGTTTCTGAGATTCATAACGGGTCAAGATTTCCCCGACTTGAGTGAGGAGGACCCATGACATGGGTTCTATGGCAACCTTCGGCAGCTGGACCCATCTCCTTGCTCCCAAGATCCATTCTGCCCGAAGTTTATCCCGGACCTCCATCTCCACTGGCTTCTGGATTTATTTGACCAGGGAGTTTGAAAACTGGTCGGGCGGAGTCCCCTCGCCAAAGCATGGATGCCTTATGTTCTCAGTGTCATAATGCTCACAGCATTGAGGGCACCAGAATCCTCTGGTATTGCAGCAGCTCCGGATGGAGTCATCAGATAGGAGCCTGTAGCCTGGGTATCTCGCCCATCCTGCGAGAGGTAAGGAGGTGCGTGTGAAGAACCATGTCTTATCTTCACTGTTATTATTATTACACTTATTTGTAACCTGTTTGAATGTGCCTTTGTGTGGGGTGGATTAGCTCAAAGACCATTCCACCTCCCCCTCTGCAGTATGTGTTCTTAAGGGAGTGCATCTGAGATAGCAGATAAGTTACTCCGTGACAGGGACAGGTGAACTGTCAAATATTTTGATATCAAGTTTAGCCGGGTCATGGAGCACTTTTGTGTCCATTTTCTGATACCGTGACCCGGTAATATCTTGTTTTATATCCTATATATAGGATTGTTTTATTGTGTAACCGGCCCAGAGACTGAATGTGTCTGCAGCTCCGGCCTTCAAAAAGACAATCCTGTTACTTGGCTGGGGCTCTTAATCAGCCAGCACAGCCCTGTTTGCTCAGATGGCACCCGCACTACAGGGGGGATAACACAGGTGGGGGAAACCCATTGTATTCCTTAATTCCCTCACCTGATACATTCCCTGTATACTGATGGGATTTGTGATGGGATGTGGCTGATGGGATTGGGGGTTGGGTTTCGTGCACATTGAATGGAAATTGTATATAAGTTCTGTGTGTTTGTAATAAAGAGAGTTCTGTTTTAACCTCAAAGCATGAAGTCCTGTCTCATGATTGAGGGAAGTGTCCGCTTACTGGGAGAGGGAAGGAGCTGACGGGCGGATGAGTCCAGTCTGGGGCACAGGTCGATCCGTCACAGTCCGGATTTCCCAAATCTAGGTCAGAGTCAGGAGAATCGCCTCGCCACTCGTCTAGGAGTATGTTGTTGGCGTCTGGAGCCTTGTCTTCCTCAGATGAGGAACCATGGATATCCCCACTGAGCTCTGGGGTGGAGCCAATGGGAGTGCACATCGCATGTTGCTTCCCTTTAGAGGTGCCAACATAATGCCCTTACGCGGGTGTTTGCACACTGAGCCCACTGGATCAATATTCTCAGAGTCAAAAAAGGGTTCACCCACCGTATTGACTGCACCAGAATCCTCTGGTATTGCAGTAACTTCGGATGGAATCATCAGATAGGAGCCTATGGCCTGGGTATCCCAGGCCATCTCGCCCATCCTGCGAGAGGTAAGGAGGTCCGGATTGTCTGAATCTAGGTCAGAGTCAGGAGAATCGCCTTGCCACTCGTCTAGGAGTGCGTTGTAGGCACCTGGAGCCTCGACATCCTCAGATGAGGAACCATGGATATCCCCACTGAGCTCTGGGGCTGGAGCCAACGGGAGTGCGTACGCACGTCGCTTCCCTTTAGAGGTGCCAACATAATGCCCTTGCGTGGTCGTTTGCTCACTGAGCCCTCTGGATCAATATCTGAATAGGGAGTGTCACCCCGAAGAGCCCTGTGAGGTCGACGGGGGATGGAAAAGTAAAAGGCAATTGCTTAAGAGAGAGAAGGAACCTAATGGGGAGCCAGCAATATGAGGGAGGAGGGCAGAGAAGAGGAGGGCAGAGAGCAAGGGAAGCTGCTCATTGCTACATACAGGTAAAGGAAAACCTGTAAGAGAAAAAATAAAAGGGAAAATAAAGCGGGAGACGGACAAGAAGAGGGTTTTAGGGCCTAAAGGGAGGGCCCAGGGAGCAGAGATAGGGAAGAATAGGGAACAAATAGAGGTGATGTAATTGCAATAATAATATCAGCAAAATAAAGATAATAACAAAAATCTATAATAGAAACAATCAATATAGGAGGATTGAATGGATAGCTGATCTGACCTGTTGGTAGCAGCAAAGAAGAGGAGGAGTATCTGTTTTCAGGCTTTATAGTTCCTGTATTATGTTGATTGGTTATATATTTAGATTTTCATGTTTGTCTCTGCTGCTATGGGTGGTAAAGATGAAGCCTCCTGTCTTGCTATAAAATTATTGTTTTTCATTTAGTTGCATGATAATGCTTCACACTAATAGTTGCCAAATAATTGTGCACACACAGATATTCTCTTAAGAAAACCAAAACCTCACCTATACTTTCTTAAGTATTCAGGTTTAAGGTTTCATGAACCCAAAATCCCTTTTGGTTGTGGCAGCACCATGAGATTTCTGAGGGAAAAAAACAAGCCTTCTGGCTTCTCCAGTGTCTGTAGATGAGTGTTTAATAATGCTTCTATTACCCCCTTAATTTTAAGTGGAAGGGCTTTCCATCACCTTTACCCACCATAACTTTTGTTACTGGTATTTCTCGTGCTTCCCCAAGCCTCAAGTATTAAGCCAGTATCGCAACCTCATGCTGACGAGTCCCATTAAGGACGAAGGTATAAGTAGATAGTCACTGTGTTTAGGAAAACTGTTACGGATACATATATTGATCCATTAAATATTCTCAACAGTGGAGGGAAAAACATAACCAAAGAGTCCATTGTAACAAAAAGATAAGAGGCTCGTTCAAGCTCAGTTTCAGTAAAACATGTAGTTAAATTATGGTTTACAGTCTTATAGTCTTTAATGTCCTCCATTTTATAACTAATGTTACTTTGTAATTTTGTGTTTCAATGTTTAAAAAAACAATGATTTGAATTTTTTATTTACTTAATTGATTTAGGACCAACTGCATTCAAACAGTGTTGTATAAAAAGCCAGTCCTAACCTCTTTTTCTTCCCAAGAATCACTGAAACATACCTTGTGTGCTTAACTTACCTAGTCTTAGTACCGCCTCCATCTTTTAAAACTTTTAACTTCCAAAAGATAGATCAGACAAGAGGATGTACAATATTCTTAATCAAATTTAGAATGCATCCAATTTTTTTTTAATTTAGTTTACAAAATTGGTGGAAACCATAGTATATAAAAAGTATGTGAAATGTATATAGTGTGTTTTATATAGTACCGTACCTTGGAGGAAGAGATTTCTTTGGATCTAGATTCAAAAAGGTGCTCAAGTTTTGTTGTATCCAGTTTTATGGGTTGTAGAGTAGACCATATAGAATTTTTGTACCGACTGTGTTGTGAGGTTTGTGCTTCAAAAAGTCGAACCTCATTCCAAAAAAGGCGAATTGTTTTTTTTTTCTTTACAAAAAACGATTCATTTCTTGAAAGCTTTGGAGATATGAAACCTTGATTATAACATGATGGCAATGCAGGAGGAAGCACACTTGATGGTACTATACTGAAACACCCTGAAATAGGTGGGGGAGGTGGGGGTAGTAAACCAAAGCAGTTCAATGGTGGGGGTGCAGCTGGTGGACAACCTTCAGGTGACTGACTTGAATATAGCTCCATGTTTAAAACATCAATGTCATCAATATCCTCAAGGTCTGTAAAATCCATATCTTTAATTTTAAGTTCTTTTGGGCTAACTATTAACTGGTCCCATATATAGTCAAATTCTTTTCTTGTCTGCCCCATTGTATCTCCAATAGTTTCACATGTATTTCCTGCATTTGTGTCATTTGTGCAAATAAACTCCCCAGTATTTAAATATTCTTTGACTGTTTCTTTATGACTTTGGCCATTTATTGTTTCATTGTTATTTTCCATTATTGCCTTCAACTCATCTTGAAACATGGATCTTCTTTTGTTCACAATGCAATTATCTTCAGATATTTTTTCCTCATCCTCACCGTCTTCTTCTGCACATTCATCACTGGGATCACACCGCCTAGTTGAGTGCACATCTTCCTCTTCATTGTAAGTACAATGGGCAAAAGTACCTTAAAAAAGTGCATTTTTTAATGAATTAGTTTGATTACTTAGCACAATAAAATGTTACAGCAACCTATTATATCCATACATTGCATGCTCATTTGCTATGCATATTACTGTGAAATAATGTTTGTTTTACTGGGAATATCTCTTTAAATAACAATACCCACTGTTTTGATCCAACACAACCAGTCATTTCTGTTATCTGGAACTGATATAGTTGTAGTAACACAAACTATATGCCTTTCCAAAAAATAATTCCTGTTTATATAATGTGGTATCATTTTAACAAATCTGGTATGTTAATGCAATGTGCTTCATCATAATTGTGTGTGTGTTAAATACATAATACAGTAACTAATATTTGATACCTATCAGTAATACACTGTATTCTGTCATGCTATATATTGAAGTAAATGTTTTTGTTTTATATTTTGTAATGCACAGATCATATAGATATTTCATAGATTTTGGTCTTGACAATAAATTATAGTCTGTGCATTTTTTAAATGTTGTTTTCACTTACAAAATGTAATGTGCTCTGCGAGAACTTTGGGTCAAAGATAAAATATATGATATAACCCATATTCATTATTATTAATCAAATTATACATTTTGCATATTTTGATAAAGTACATGTATTAGTTTTTCATATTTTGGATCATAATTTGTATCCCTGCAGGGAAGTTACCAATGTTCGTTTGTTATGCGAGGAAGGTATTAGCCTCGCAAGGGCTAATTACCTCCACACACAACATACCATGCACAGGGTGGGTAAAGACGGGATCATCATTGCCTCACTTGTTTTTTAAAATATTTTTTTAAGAAGAAAGGTATATGAATTACCTGTTTTATTTTCATTGGCCTGATAATTATTTTCTTCTCTTTTTGAAATTCCTTGTTCAGATGAAATACTAGATGACGAGCAGTTGTCTTTCTCATTAGATTCTTCGTTCTGCTTTTCTTTCTCACTTAGAAAAATGTCTTCCTTTGGATATTCAATATACACTATTTTTTCTGCATCATGAAATTCATGTTTTTCTTCCAGGTCAGTCGCAAGATTGTTATTTTCCATAAAATACTCTTTTCCTTCGTCAGAACTTGCTGAAACCACCCAAAAATATGTTTATGAGTATTTACAGTAGCACAAGTATCACAATTCATCTCCATACATAGTCGTATCATCTTGGGAAATGTCAGGCATGCTGGGCATAGCTGAAAATGAATTGTACCATGATTGGCGCTTGATATGAAGTGTGGACTTCATTCCAAAGCTCTGCCAATAGAGCCCCTCCCAGGGAGCTAATATATCGCTTTTTGTGTAGACAGAGGACGGATACTGCATAGAGGAGGATGTTGGCTGGTGTGTATGCCACTCGTTGTATAGAAGGATTATTTACTTTAACCCCCCTTCCCAATGGGAACAGGATAAAAGGTGAGGCATGGGATGGGACAGTACCTCCCTTAGGGTCTAGAATAAATGTGCAGAGAATGACACTGTTTACTCTCTGTATTTTATACACATGTTATTGCATAACATGTTGAAGAAAGAGAACAAAGATTGTGTTTTTTGGTTAAGGACTCGTTTGCAGAAATCAAAGTATATTTTGTACAAAGGTGGGGAGAGAGATGAGAGAGAGAGAAACCCAAAACAAATAGGTTTGTTCAATAAAGACATGCACGCATTTATATTCCACGTTAGAGGTATGGCTTTTTGGTCACAAGTGTTCCATAAAGACCATTTCTGACCAGACAGCTCCGGACAGTAGATGTGTACTAGGGTCCCACCGTTTTCTGCCAATGCTGAGCTAATGACACTGCCGAACATCTTCTGATTGCAAAGTGAAGTGAGCATGATGTGACTTTCATTTGATACACTAAGCTTCCTTGGCTGACCACTGCGTCTACAGTACTCAACATTGCCCGTTTCTTTGTCCTTCTTCAAAAGAGCTTGGACAGAACATCAGCCTTGAAATTTGTACCCGGGAGAGACCTTGTTGATAACTACCTTGTATCTTGTTGCTGTGCCCAGTCTTATCATGGTGTTTGACATTAAACTGTTAGTGATTGGCTGTTTCTCATCCAGTTATATTGCTCCTACACTGTTAATGTTTCAGTTAATGATCGTGGTTCAACCTACATATTAAATTATAATTAGCACCTCACGGGTATAATTGTTTAGTCATACACCTAACCATGAAAATGGTCTTAAACTCTTCCTACATTGTCCAAATACAGAATCTCACAGCAACCTGTACATAACAATGAAGATATATAAAAAATAAGATGTTTTCATTTTCCATTCTCTTATTATTTTGTATATGCATTATATTTAATTGCACTAATAGGAGATATACTGAGTAATCCTGTAAATCTGTTGCTCTGGATACCTGTATACAAGCTTAGACCTTGCTGTTCTAATATTTTCTGGTATAAACAAATTATGGCTAACAAAAAAGGCAATAAAAAACAGCTAAAAGACGTTATGTTTTCATGGTTTAAAACCAGAGAACAATTCTTCCAACTAATCGATGACCTTACAAAGATTTCATCAAAATAGCATCTTCTGAAATGTTTCCGGATCATTCAAGGAACACTAGACAATTTAGATGCTCTATTATGTTACAACTATACACAGAAAGGAAATAAATAAGATATAAATGGGCCCCCCTTCTAAAATTGCAATATTCTATAAAGGAACTGCACACGTTTATGACTCAGTGGAAAAAGTCATAAAATGGCTAACTGGGAAACAAAAATGTTTTGGTTTTTTTTGTTTTGTTTTTGTTTTTTTTCAATTCTCCGTTTATTGAGACAGTTATCAGACAACATGTATGAGCAGGGATATACACAGTGTAAAAAACAATGAGATTGCACAAATAGGCATTCAGAAGTACAAATGAGACGAGGCAGTACAGGCATCATTAATAAAGGCATAAGTACCACAATGAAATAATGCGAACGACATACCATATAATCCGAACACACAGTGCATATCAATCAGCTCGCGGGCCAAGAGGAAGATGGCGTTGTCACAGAGAGCGTCGGAGAACCAAAAAAATGGCAACTACAGTAACGGAGACCATTAAATAAACTACCCACAGGGAGTATATGCACAGTGTATATGACAAAGTTAAAGGAAATAAGGTAACAAAAAATAATAAAAATATATATATACCATGCCATCATAGTTGTGTTAAGGTGTACGTGTTAGCAAGTAAAGTATTGGAATGTACGACGCATCAGAGACAAGGACCCAGTGTACCAAAACACCATAAAAGGAGAATTGCCTATGGTGAACTACTGGGAGCTCGTTGAGCTACTTGAGATCATTCTGGTGACCCTTACCCCTAGCAGACCAAATTAAATCTTCCACTTGAGCTACATATATTATTTTTTGGAGCCAAGCCTGCGAGAGAGGAAGGTTGGGAGACTTCCAAAACCGAGACACAATTGATTTTGCAGCGTTAAGTAAATGTATCGTTAGAGAGCGTTTATAAGCTGCATGGGGAAGGGGGTTAATATGAAGCAGCATCGTTGCAGGGGTGAATTGAATATCAGCAGACCAACTCTATGACCCTCCAAACCGTGTCCCAAAAAGATTGGATTGGAGGGCACGACCACCACAGGTAGAGCAAAGTACACCCCGCGGCCCCACAGGCGTCTGGGACTTAGGGAATAAATCTGTGTAAGTCTGCGGGGACTTTGTACCAGCGCGTTAGGATCTTGTAAGAGCACTCCTGCAGTTTGCTAGAGAGCGATCCCTTGTGGATTGTCAGTAGCGCCTTATCCCATTCCTGCGGTGAAGGGGAGACACCAAGATCTCCCTCCCACAGGCCGAGGAAGAAGGGCTTAGTAACCAAGACAGAGTCTAGTAACAGGGCGTATAGCGCCGAGAGGAGATGAGGTGGCTCGTCAGGCAAGGTGCACAGGGTCTCAAAGTTGGAGAGCGGTCGGGTGAAAAGGGGGGTCCGGGGAATATAGGAAACAAAGTGTTTCAGCTGGTGCAGAAAGAAATGCTGGGCCTGAGTGGTAGCAGAGGAGGTAAAGATAACCTCTGCAGTGACAGTGAGAGTCCCCAGGAATACATGATGGTAGCGTAGGGGTATCCGAGCGAAGGAGCGAAGAGGCAGCGAGCGATGCAACTTCCATCCCGGAGGGAGCTCCGGGTTAGAGACCAGGGGAAGCAGGGGGCAAGGTGTAGACGACAGAACGCCTCCCTTCATGACATGTCTGACAACCCTGTACGTAGGGGATATCGTCGTACAGCATCCCAGATGCGGACAAGGGCTCGGGCCAGGGATCCAGGGGAGGACATTCAGGAGGCAAGGTCAAAAGGGCCTCCTCTATTGCCAACCACTGCTTGGGGACTCCTATAGTCCATTCCACGATCCTCTGCAGGTGGCAGGCCCTCCAGTAGAGCTCTAGATCTGGGACACCCATGCCTCCCTTAAGTTTAGGGCATATGAGATGCGAGCGTGCCAGTCTCAGAGATTTCGCGAACCATATGTAAGACGTACACTTCCTAAAAAATAGCTTTGGCACAAATATCGGCGAGGATTGGAAAATGTATAAAAACCTCGGGAGGATATTCATCTTTGAAACGGCAATCCTGCCAAACCAAGAAATATGCGAATAAGCCCACCTGCGGAGGTCCGTCGAAACAGTGGTGAGGAGGGGTAGGAGATTAAGGGACAACAGCTGGGAGGGATCAGTGGAGATTTTAAGACACAGGTAAATCAACAATCCGTCACATATTTAGAAGGAGAATTTACGGCCAGTCTCCTGCACTTCAGAAGGAGGTATGTTGGTACAGAGGAGTTCTGACTTCTGGACATTAATTTTATAATTTCAGAGGAGGCCGAATAGGGCAAGTTCTGATAGCAGATGGGGCAGGGAGGACATAGGCTTGATGACAAAACATAACATATCATCAGCATAGAGGGCCACCTTGTTAACCTTAATATGAGCCTTCGGTTCGTGGTACATGGCTTTGATCCACGTCAGATAACATTGTCCAAGACCCAATTTCTCCAACAAATGGAACAAATAGGCCCAGGCCACCTTTTTCCGCATCCAAAAAGACCAGCACAGGCGGCAGGGAGGAGCGGCCAGCCAAGTCCAAAAGATCAAGGACCCTAATAGTATTGTCCCTAGCCTTTCTGCCCGGGACGAAACCCACCTGATCTGGATGGACAAGGCGGGGTATCAGGGGCTTTAGACTATTCGCTAGGATTTTTGCTAATAACATCAGAATTCAAGAGGGAGATGGGGCCATAACTGCCACAGGATTCGGGGTCTTTTCCAGGCTTCAAAATTACAGAGATGTGAGCCATATTGGTTTGTGGTGTGAAGTGCGCCCCAGATGTCAGTGCATTGAATGCCTTAACTAGCTGCGGTCCCAGTAAGGGGAGATATTTCTTATAATATGTGATCGTGAGACCGTCTGGGCCCGGGCTTTTGCCTTGGCTGGTCGACTTAACCGCATCTACAACTTCCTCTAAAAGGATAGGGGAGTTCAAGGATTCAATTTCGGGTGCTGTCAGAGTTTTCGGGAAGTACTTAGCAAGGTAGGAGTCCAACACGGAGGTGTAATCAGGGTAAAAGGAGCGGAAACACTCTGCAATACGGGGAGTGGAGCACAAGGGCTTGCCCGTAGCATTAACAACACGGGGGATAAAGTTAGTGGCCTTCTGGGATCTTAGAGCCCTAGCGAGCAGTCTCCCCGGTTTGTCCCCGAATTCAAAGAACCACTTCCTCGTAAGGAGGAAGTGGCGTTTAAGTCGCGCTTCGTCAGCCTTGCCAAAAAGGTTCGGAGAACCTCCAATTGGGTCAGGACCGCCGGGTCCCTAGTGAGTTTATGTGAGCGTTCAAGATCCGAAGTCTGCTTAATCCGGTCCAGCGTTTCTGCCAGCGCACATTTTTTAATGAGAGAGAGCCAATTTGGATAAATTTCCACTGCCTTATGGGCCTCCCACACCGTAGGAACAGGAACATCTGGGGTGTAATTGTCTTTTAAATAGTTACCAAGGAGTTCAGTGATATCCGAAGTTAGAAAGAATATTTTCATTAAGGCTCCATATCCAGGGCCGAACCGGGAAGGAGGATAGTTTCAGAGACATATAGACTGGGGAATGGTCACTGAATATGGAAGGGCCAATTGAGCAGGAGTGGAGAGTAGGAATGTGGTGGTGTGAAATAAAAAAGGTGTCAATATGTGTGTAGCTGTTGTGTAAGGGTGAATGGTAAGTATAGTCCCTGTCTAAAGCGTGAAGCGTCCTCCAGACATCAATGAGTTGGGCTAAATGCAGGAGTCGTTTAATTTGATTGATTTTAGTATAAGCGATATGGGATCTGCCCGTGGAGCAATCTAGAAGGGGATTAAGGACCATGTTGAGATCGCCCCCCAGGATAGTGAGACCCTCGTGAAACTACATAAGTTTTTTTAATAGTGGATGTTAGGAATTGAGGTTGTAGGCGATTAGGGGCATATACATTCGCTAGAGTAATTTTATGCGAGCCAAGAAACCCCTTAATGAAAATGCAACGGCCGTCCTGGTCCCTCCAACTATCCATCAAACGAAAGGGCAAGAGTTTGTGTATGAGGATTGCTACACCCTTAGCTTTCAAGTGGGGGTGACTAGAGAGAAATACAGAGGTGTAGCTATGGTTAGTCAGTTTAGGTTCTTTAGTGTCGCGGAAATGCGTCTCTTGCAAAAAGGCGATACGCACTTTTTGACGGTGAAGCTCCATTAAATGTTTGGATCGCTTTTCGGGTATGTTCAACCCCCTGACATTCAGGGAGACCATTTTAATAGATTCAAGTGGCATTTATAAGAGCAATAGAGTAACTCGCTTCACAGAATGACATGGCAAGTAGAGGCACATATACCCGGGGTACACAACGGAAAGCAACAACCAAACGGAAAACGATAAAAGTAAACAAATAAGGAACAAATCTCAGAAAACTTTCGAAATCAGGATGCCAGAGCATCAACCAGTGAGCATGATGTCCAGGAGACTGGACAGGTATCACCAGTGATCCACCAGGTAAGCTCCAGGGGGGACAATCTTCTAGAAAACCAGGAGACATAGGTAAGTAGGCATGTAGCATGTATATCGAAGATAGTGTAACAGAGAAATTCCATAGAGGAAACCCTGAAATACATGAGGGAATCTCAGGGTACACATGGTGTATTAAGTGTTACATGAGGTGTGGGTGCGTGCGAAGTGAAGTTGTGTAGAGGGCAGATTCGATGCCGGAGTGATACCGGTCATTACCAGAGGTCCTAAGGGCCTAAGACAGGAGTAACAAAAATTAAAAGAAAGTAAAGGAAAATACATAATGGAACATAAAGATTAGAAGAGCCCCCAGGGTGGGCCAGAAGAAATCGTCAATAACAGCCTCCGGGGGCAAGACGAGCTATAGGAGAATGTCGGTGGAGAGACGGCAACATCTAGAATGTGTAGCTCACGTAAGTCCTGGCGTCTGGAGAGCGCAGACGAGGGTGCGAGGTCGGTAGGTTCCTGTACGGGGAGGCATGTGTAGTGTAGTGAAGAGAAGCCGTCAACCGGTACGGCAGTCGAGAAGCAGGATATCAGCGGCAGCTCCAAGACAGAAGCCAAGAAGCAGTCAGCAGATCCGCAGGGTGACTCCGCGGGACTCCGTCAGCAGATACCGGAGAGTACTTGGGCGAAGGAATCACAGATTCCCTGGGGGGTCATCCTCAGTCGGTCGATCGCCTACCAGCACGTTTCAGAGCTATCATAGGGCATCTCGTTGCGAGGCGAAGCTTACGTTGCGGTAGCTGGGACCAAAATGCAGGTGAGTCGGCCAGTCGCGGCACAGGTATCAATGAGTTTTTATAATTATATTTATTTCCTGTCTTCACGTGGGTGTATCCTGAAACTTTCTTCTTTATACCTTCGATTGGGTTTAGGTAGTGTAAGAGTTCAAGATAAATTCATACATATTTTTTCTATTCAAGAAATTTAATTTCTTAAATATTATTGTACACACATTCCTTAAGTATTTTTTGATGTACACAAGCATTACTTTTCTAAATAATGAAGTACACTAACTTCACTTTTCAAAATAAGCAAGTAATTGTCACATTTATAATTGTCACATTTATGACAATGTAAACCAGCGATCGCATTCCAAGGCAGCCGCAGGGAGGATGGCTGTGTTTTGCTTGGCCACAACAGTCCCCTGCTGCCCGGTTGCTCCATAAGAGCTACAGTGCAGCATTAAACCCTTCAATGCCGCAATGGAAGCACAAGCAGACCAGCAACAACAAAAAACAGCCCACACAAGCCCTCTGATAACTCCTAAAGGAGCGATTAAAGAGGCTCCTCCCCACAATCGCTGGTTTACGGGTGATTGTGTCACAGCTGCCAGAGACAGCTTCAGAGACAGGGAGTAAGGTTACTTTGGCTTCCACATGAGTGTGAAAACCAGCCCCAATCCTCCACCTGCTGCTTGATCGCTCCATTAAGAGTGATGGTTCAGTTGTAACGCCTTCAATGCCGCAGTTGTGTATGGGGTATTCTTGCACTCGGGGGTTGTTTCAGTGATTTAATGTACCCAGGGAAAGAAATGTACTGAAAAACTGTGTTTAGATTAAATGAAAAAAATTAAATCAAGTGTTAAAATGCCCCTAGTAAAATACTTTGGCATGTCAACTTTCCAAAAATATATACTTTTGTTTAGCAGTTTTTCTTTTTCTGGCCGCTATTGGGGCACAACTCCCAACACACATTTTTTTAAAAATTCTTGTTAAGCGCGATGCGCATCATTCATATTTAACCCTGTAAGTGCCGGAATAGCAGGGATATGAACTGTTTCCAAAAACAGGACAAATACCTAAATATACTTTTGGAGTTTTTTGCCATTTGCATTGGTTATATATAGTTTTTATAGGTGAAATTGTGAAAATTTCCCTTTTTTCCTAATTTTCCCCACATTTTTCAAAAGAGCACAGCATTGACTGTGGGGACTAATATTAACCCCTGCAATGCAATGTGACGGGGGTCATACATTGAAGGGGTTATTTGAGCAAGAGAGGGGGTAGGGGTTAATTGAGCAAGGGAGGGGGTGGGGGCTGGTCTTCACACACACATGTGGAGACGAAGAACCATGTCTCCCTGTCCCTAAGCTGCCTCTGGCAGCTGGGACACAATCTCCCATAGACCGGAGATTGCAGGGAGGAGTCTCTTTGATCAGTCCTACAGGACTGATCAAAGGGCTTGTGGGGGTTCATTTTTGCTGTTGCTGGTCTGCCTGGTTAACGCTGCACTGGCGCTCTCATGGAGCGATCAGGCAGCAGGAGAGTGTTATGGCAGGTCCTCACACTTGCCTGAAGCTGCCTGTTCGTGGCATTTTACGAAAAGCAGATTTTGAGCAGGCAAAATCACTCCGTGGGAGTGATCTAAGGCTCGGGGGCGGGCTCCGGGAGGCTGTGCTATCTGCTCTGACACCCGTGCAGACAGCAGCAGCATTTTTTTGAGATGACGTACCTGGTCTGGTGGTGACATCTGATCAGGAAGTATCAGGTATGTGCCAGTCCGGAAGGGGTTAAACCTTTTGTACACTTTGGGACAGAGGCTGTTTTAACACTTTTGCGGTGCTCATGTTTAGATGTAATTTTCTCCTCACTCATATAGTGTACCCAAACAAGTTATATATTGTTTTTTTCAGGACAAGAAGGACTTTCTCTTCACATACCATTTTTGATCATATTATCTAATCTATAAATTTGTTTATAAAATATGAAAAATAAAAAAACACATTTTCTGACTTTTACACGAAATGTCTTTTACTCATACAAAAAAACTAATGAAAAAACCTGCTAAACAGATTTTACTATTTGTCCTGAGTTTAGAAATACCTATTGTTTTTATGGTTTTTTTTGCTTTTTTCTGCAAGTTATTGCGTTTGCTATTTTAAAAGCATTTTTTTTCCAAAGTGTCACGCACAGCGTATGGTAGAACCTGTAATCAGGTAGAACAGTGTGTGCAAGTCCAATAGACAGAACACCAGAGTCCAGTGCAGAATAGCCAATGAGTAAGCCAAGGTCAGGAAGCCAGAAGTCAGGATCGTTGCAGGGTAAGCCAGGGTCAGGAAGCCAGAAGTCAGGATCGTCGTGAGGAAAGCCAGAGTCAAACGCCAGAAAATCGGTAACAGGAACAAGCCGGGTCGGTAACGGGAAATCAACAGGAACGCGTACTGAGAAGACACTATGCAAGATAGGTACAACCATCAGAAGGCAAAGCTGGTAGGTTTCTGAGGCTCTTAAATAGGAAGAGGAAGTCCAGACATCAATTAGTGTATTCCCGCCATAATTTCAAAATGCCGTTACGTCACTTCCGGTCCGTGGCCATCTTGGGATTGGCGAGGTCTCAAATTCCTAAAAGGACCGGTAGTACCGGCTGGCGCCACTAGGTGGCGTGCAGAACGTGTACACGCTGCAGGTTTGGACCGGGCTCCAGTAGACGGCGGCTGCCGTGTGGAGTTGCGGGGTCTTCCCCGTCCTCGCAGCGGCAGAAGCTGTCTTGCGGAGGAGGGAGGTCTTCCTCTCCTCCGCGGCAGTTGAAGCTGCTGTGGCAGGGCGGGGGGTCTCCCCCTTCTCCGCGGCGGCTGCGGCTGTTGTGGTAAGGTGGGGGGTCTCCCCCTTCTCCACGGCAGTAGAGGCTGCTGCGGCAAGGTGGGGGGTCTCCCCCTCTTCCGTGGCGGTTGATGCCGCTGTGGTGAAGCCGGCGGTCTCCCTCTTTTCCGCGGTGGCTGAAGATCCGCGGACCCGGAGGAACCGGCAGCCAGGTACGTTACACAAAGCTGGTATTTTAACCCTTTTCATGCACTAATTCTACAACCACCCTTTGTCAAACTTTGTGGTAGCAATTTATTTTGTGTTTTTTTATCACTAAAATTGTGCTTCGGGTATGGATTTACAGCTCCTGGTGTATGTCACTTTCAAACAAGATCCCAATATGTGTTCAGCAATATCTCCCCAGTACAGTGATACCTCCCATGCATGGGTTTGTTGGGTTGTTTGGGAGGTAAAATGCCACATTTAGGAAGTGCGCATTTTTTAACTTGGAACTTTTACATCTGGTCCTACTGCCCCATGTCCTAATAGGCCCATCTTTGAAGCTGGCTAGTTCAATTTACCCCATGAAACCATATATTTTTGAAAAATAGACACCCCAAGGTATTTTAACCATTTCCATGTATGCGATTCTACCACCAGCCTTTGCCAAAGTTTGTGGTAGTAATTTTCTTTTGCATTTTTTTCACACAAATTGTACTTTGGGTCTAAATTTATAGCTCCAGGTATACGTCACTGTCACACAACATCCCAATATGTGTTCAGCAACATCTCCTGAGTACAGTGATACCCACACCCACATTTGGGAAGTGTGCTTTTCAACTTGTAACTTTTACATCTGGTCCTATTACCCCCATGTCCTAATATTTTTTATTTTATTTTATTCTTTTTGGAGTTTTTTTTTTTTTACATTTTGCTGGAACTGGATGGTTCTTCTGATGCATAATAATTTTTAAATGTTATTTTTAAATTAACCCCTTAAGGACAATGGGTGGTCCCTAAACCTATTGAAAACAATGCATTTAGAGCCCGTACATGTACAGGCTTTGTCATTAAGGGGTTAAAAAGCTGGGCTCCATTGACTTGCATGGTTGAATGCAGTACCTGTATTCAACCTGCAAGTGGAGACAGAGTTCTCTGGCAAACTTTTCCAACTTTGTTATTTTTAAAGGACACGCCACCATCTTGCGAGCTGCAAAAACACTCACCTCCTGGGGTGAGTTGTCCTGGGGTGAGTGTCGGGTGTCGCGACACCATTGAAGTTCAGGAGGTGATCATTGGTCAGTGTATGGCGGATGTTGACGCCCCGGGGAGGGGCCAGACATGGCCCCTGATGCCGATCTTGTTGTTGCTGAATGCCTTGACATCGAGGCATTACAGCAACAACGTTTAAACAAAGAAAGTGATCGTAGATCAGTTTCTAAGCTTGTTTAATGAAATGACTTGCCAGGCACGTCATTGGTCGCTAAGTGACCGTTTTGGTGTGACATGGCTGACCTCTCAATGGACGTTAAGGGGTTAAACTCTAACTACCAAAATAAGTGAAAATACCAGGCATATAATGTTTTTCCTGGTTTTCCAAAACCAGGATAAATGACAGTTTCATAATGTCACAGAAAAAACATGGAAATTTCTCTTTTAGCTTTTGGAGAACATAAACCTAGGTCTTTAAGGTGTTGAATGGTATCTTCCTGGGGAAAAAAAACAATAAGCTGAATGATGTAGAAATGAAGGAAGATAACAGTTTCAGATCTTTGGTTTCCTGACCTTGGTTTGGTTTTGATCATGCTGATATCTGGTACCCTGAGCTCAGCTAGGCTCTCGACTTTGTTATATTCTCGTTGCCCTACCTTATATCTGGCCTCCACCTTTATCAGAGGGCCATTATGAGATCTGCATCAGTAGGACAACAGGGTACTTGCGAAGACAGTCTTGGACCAGATGGATCATCGCATGGACCAGTTCCCCCAGGCTCTTCAGACACTGTTACAGCGTACTGACCCTGCGCAACAAGCCCTTCAACCTCCAGTGGTCCCTGTTCCGGCTCCTGTAGTCCATGCTACTACCCAGTCACCTTCACCTCCATGTAATGGTGGTGATCCTGTGGCCTACTGAGGCTTCCTGAACCAGTGTGAAATACACTTTAAATTGACTCCTCATGCATTTCAAACCGAACAAGCAAAGGTGGGGTACATCATCTCCCTTCTGAGCGACAAGTCCATGGACTGGGACTCTCTGCCCTGAGAGGGAAATGCTCCTGCAGTCCATTCCTGTTTTTAGTTTATGGGAGCCTTGCATTCGGTCTTCGACCTTCCTAGGAGAAAAACTACTCCTTTGTCATCCTTGTTAACTGTGTGTCAAGGCTCCAGAACCCTTTTAGACTATGCCATTGAATGCCGTACACTGATGGCAAAGGTTAACTGGACCAACAAGGCTTTAGTAGCTGCGTTTGTGAATGGACTCTCAAGTGTCAAGTAGAAGTCGCAGCCAGAGATTTGCCCACTGATCTAATAGGAGTCATTGCCTATGTTGCCCAGATCGACCTGTGGCTCCATGAATGGCAAGCCTAGAAAGAAGAGCCCAGAGAGACGGAGACAACCTGCAATTCGCTTGGCCCCCCAGTTTGCCACTCCAACTACCACGTTGGAGATTCCAGAGTAGCTGATAGGATCTGATATCTATCTATCATATCTGAGAATGAAATGAATAGAAGGAGACAGGAGGGATTATGCATGTACTGTGGGCAGATGGACATCTTGTCAGAGCCTTCCAAAGGAAGAGCACGCACCTAAGCAGGCTTGAGGGATCTGCTATAGATGTATTGCATTTATCCCCTGACCTTCTCGCTACCATTATGACTCTTCCCATCCTTTCTATCACTACAGAGGCCGCATCTGAGAGTCGGGTTGGGGCTGCACCATTCAGAAAGGGCATCTTACAGTGATACTCTGCATCTTTGTGGCTACTTCTCAGCTGAGAGGAACAATGATGTAAGCAACAAGGAACTCTTAGCAGTCATACTCGCCTTAGAAGAATAGTGTCACCTGCTTGAAGGAGCAGAACATACAATATATTGAATATATCATTGCCAGGCAAGATGGGCTCTTTTCTTGTCCCGGGTTCCTTTCAGTCTGACATATCGTTCAGGGTTAAAGAGTGATACAATACTTGTCTCATAAGTACACCATACTGGAAGAGGAGAATCGTGAACCTGAGCCCATCATTCCTGCTACCAAGATCTTAGGAGCAGTATGTCTTCAATGCTGAGCTTCCCTCATAGACCGTCTCATGAGATTGCAGTCACAGGCTCCCATGACCCTGCCTTCAGGGAAACTGTACTTTCCAGATCTGAGGAGAGAGAGATTCTACATGTTTCTCATAATTTCAGCAGGTCATCCAGGTATAATATGCACTAAGCATCTTATCTCGTGGAGCTTCTGGTGGCCAGACTAGAGCAAGGATACTACTGCCTATTTCAAGACCTGCATAGTTGGACTCACCTAGGCATGGACTTTACTGTTGACTTACCTAGCTCCAAGGGTCATACAGTAATCTCTATGGTCAATGACCGCTTCACAAAGGTGCATTATTACTTAAGAAACTACCCTACCCTTTCTTTCATAGTCTTTATCCGGGATGTGGATCACCTACATGGATTACCCATTAAAATTGTCTTAGACAAAGGAACACAATTTGTGGCCTGGTTCTAGAGAAAGTTCACCAAGGCACTTCTTTGGACTTTTCTTCAACATATCACCCCCAGTCTAATGGAGGTGCAGACAGAGCCAACAAACATCTCAAGCAATATCTATGGCTATTCATTAATGACCATCAGTGACTGGGTTGTCCTACTACCTTTTGCAGAATATGCTCTCAATAATGCCATGCAGGAATCAACAAGGAAGACTCCCTTCTTTTGCTTATACAGTCTTCAGTCCTTCCCTGGTACCACTATCACATCTTCTATGTCAGCCCTGGAGGATCATCTCGAGGTACTTGTGCCTTAAGGTGCTGTCCGTTTCATTGGAAGGTTTCCTATTATCCGTTGAGTTAACCACGTTACATATGACCTTTACATCTTTGCCTAGGTCCTTCGGTATTCCGAGGGGTTTCCACGTTACTTTGCTCAAACCTGTGGTTTGTAACAGTTTCACCGCCTCCACACCAGTCCCAAGCTTCGATTCCAGTGCAAGCAGATGAGGAGGAAGTTGTGCAAAATATATTTGATTCCCACAGGCAGCAAAGACACCTCTAATACCTTGTGCACTGGAGAGGTCATGGTCCTAAGGATCAATCCTAGGTACCGGTGGCACTCCTTCCTGCCCCTTGTTGAATCCTTGTGTTTCATGCAAGGCATCCGGATAGGCCTGGCAGAAGGTCGTCTGGAGGTCGCCCCTATAACAGGGGGTCCTGTTACATTCCCGATTCCACGAAGGAGAGGGAGACCGCCATGCAACTACCATCAGTCACTGCCACAAATGCATAGACCATGTAGACCCTCCTCCAACTCTTACTAACAACAGCCACAGTTGCCGACTGCAGCAGGGAGACTTCTATTCAGCAGGCAGCAGCCGCCACAGCCACCACTGAGGAGAGGAAAACCCCCATCCAAAACGCAGCAGCTGCCGAGGAGGAGAGGGAGACACCTATCCAGCACGTAGCGGCCATTACAGCCACCATGGAGTAGAGGGAGACCCCATCCAACACTCCGCAACAACTGCATGGTAGAGTGAGACCTTCTGGCTCTGCACCCCCCCAAAAACAGTGCCTTTATATACTCCTACTGCTTATAGCAGTAGGTTAAGGTCTTGGAACTTGCCACGCCACACTCAAGATGGCCACAGTCTGGAGTGACGTCACACCATTTAGGCACCAAAACCTGTAATTGATGCTAATTAACTTCCACACTCCATAAATTCATTCAGAGCTCACATTGCTGTACCCCATAACAAATTACTCATAATCAAACGTATACTGGTACACTGCTCTATAATAATATCAAAGCCTGATCTA
The DNA here is from genome assembly GCA_009364415.1 of Spea multiplicata. NCBI lineage: Eukaryota > Metazoa > Chordata > Amphibia > Anura > Pelobatidae > Spea > Spea multiplicata. The sequence continues at coordinate 30,317 of VKOC01047034.1, forward strand.
AAAAGGATATGTTTATTGGAAAAAGTAAGGCATTAAAACAGATACTACTTACTAGTCTACAAGGAAGAAAATACTGATTTTTCACTCCATGGTCACTGATGATCACTCCAAAATGTGACAAGATACCCAACCTCAACAAACCTAAAGCTATAGCTACTTTCTACTTTCCAAAAGCTATAACCAATACCTAAATCTCATCATCCAAATCTCCATCAGAATCAACATTAGAAGAAAGTATTATACAACCCTCAAATACAATAATAATGTGAGATAATAAGATGGGGATATCCAACTAGGTTAATAATATACTATGTCAGGAAACCCTACATATGTACAGATCCATCTCATCCTAAAGAAAAACAAAATGGGGACTCTTAGGCAACCATTTAGAAAAATACTAAATAGCCTAACATTTTGAGCATTGCAGAAAAAAAATTGAACATATCTGTCAGGGTTTAGTAGATGGAGCTCAGGATGCAAGGCTGGAGACATGGGGGAGTCAGAAGCAAGGTACCGGCAGGGATGAGGCGTAGGCAAAGTTGAGACTAGCAGAGGTCGGTTCAGGCAGCGTAGGTTCATAAACAATTAGGCAAGCAAAGGGTTGAATTCCAAGAAGACAAAAGCAGATAATCACTAAAGTGTATACACAGAAAGCACAGTACATCTGAGCACTGAGTATATGTATATAGAAAGGAGGGAGGGGTACCCCCTCTGACATCATGATGAGCCTAATTTCAACCATCTGGGTTTGCCGCTTACTGTCCCTTTAAAAAGACATCTGGTACGCACCACTAGAGTGCGTGCGAGAGACGGAACGAGTCCTCCGTCACTGTTGGGACGGCCCTCCCCTCGTGTTCCAGCCGTCCGGAGGACCGCACGTTGCAAGCAGGACGCAGTGCAGGAAGAAGGTGAGTACCGCGGTGGGGACCTGACAATATCTGAGAGTCAAAAGAACAAGAAGAAAAAAAAGAGTAAGAGGAATAACTGAATATCTAGATCGCTCCTTTTCTCTCTCTCCCCTCTTCATAGGATCATTAATAGAACATACTTCCATCTCTGGGGCCCCCAAAAAAGAGGGATTGAATACTGTATCTGCCTTTCTTAACTCTTTTGGGTCACTTTAGTTTTTATTATCTATATTTAGAGATTAATAAATCTAAAATAAAAAAATAAATAAAGCATAGATAGAACACACAAGGCATGTTTGTCTTACCTTTTTCCTACTTTTTTAGTCAATTTTGATATTTATCGTTAAGGTTTAAAATATATATTTGTATTTTTATTATTCTTTTTATAGATTTTTAACAATAATCCACATCACTAAAACATATCATGTTTATGTTTATATATTTCTTATCCCTACGATAACAGTGGCGTATCTACAGGGTGGCGAGTGGTGAGGCTGCTCTGGGCGCAGAAAACATTCACATGAATTGTGTGAATGAGTGAGAGAATGAATTAATGTGTGAATGAAAAGATATAATAATAAGACAGACGCACCTCCTGTTTGTTTAAACATAAACTATTTGATGTTTAGATGTGCATTATCCCAATGATAAAGATTCACATTTTTTTCTACAGCTCATTCCTCAGATTCATAATGATTTTTTTTTTATTTAGTGGGTCGTCTCTGGCTCACTGCCCCAATCCCTAATAGGTCAGATCACCCCCTCACTATAAATTATGAAAAATAGAGGTTAACTGAAAATAACCTCAGTTCTGAAGAAAATAACATAGAACTGATCAAACAAGCTTAAAACTATTTAGAGATTAATGATAATGGAGAAGTGAATGACACAATATTATGGTGCTCCCTCAAAGGTTTTTTGAGGAGCCACTTCATTAAACTGGGTCATGCTTTAGAAGAATTATATATGGCCTTGGCTAATTTGGAGCTGCTCAACAAATCTTAACTTTCTAATGATACAGAGATTTAAAAAATCAGAAAAACAAAATAAAGCAAATCAATTGTAATATTGTGATAAAATGATTAAGTAAAATAAAAAAGGGAAATCTCCAGGCCCTGGTGGCTTTACTGCTGCCTTTTATCATATTCTAGGCTCGACGATCTCTCCTCTTCTGTGAAGTTTTTAATTTGGCTTATTTGAAGGGGGCTTTCCAGCACAAAAGTTGGACACACATATTTCCCCTATACCAAAACCGCAGGCTGACCACATGAACTTGGATAGTAAACTCTTTTATAAGCGTCAGGCTCCTGGCCCAACTCCTACCTTTCAGGGGAATCCTCCGGTTACCCACCGCACAGCATTGTCCCAGAACGTGACTATCTGTTGCAGGCTGCATTCCCTGAATTAGACACACTCCCCGAAAACAATGTGCGCGTCCGGTTCCTAGTAGGGGGGGCGTGTCTTGCGGACAGTGATGCGGTGCAATTCGTAAACGCAGGGCAGGGGAGTGAGGGAAGTGGGAGGGATTATCCCCACTGCCCATACGGCCATACAGTAGAGGGATGCACGTAGGGGAGTAGGGGGAGGAGTAGTTCCTATATCTCCTATAAAACCCCCAAACACCATGCCATTAGTGCTTGCTTGTTGCATGCTGTGTGGTTTACCTTGTCTACTCCTACCAGTTGTTCCCATAAAGTTACAGGTCATTTTGCATCCCTATTTACAATTTGATCTCCTGGCTTCTGACCTTGGCTTGTTCCTGGACATCGTGAGACTCTTTTGACCCGACCTTGGCTAAGTACCTGGACTTTGTGTTACTCTTTTACCCTGACCTCCGCAATCACCTGGACTTTGCTTTTACATTACCTGTCCTACTTTGGTGTTATTTGCTCCATTAAACCACTGCCTGCTTTTGAACCCCAAATAGTTTGTGGCTTTTCTTTCTGTCATTCCTGCGATACGCACTTCTGAACCAACCAAGACACTAAGATTCTGGCACTGAGATTAGCATCAGTAATTTCAGATCTAGTAAACCAGGACCAAGTTGGCTTTGGTAGATCTGGTGAAGACAACACTATTAAGCTTTCGATATTATGGAATAGATTAACTGTAATAAAAGTAAAAAATCATAATTTTTCTATGGCATTTGATAGGGTTAAGACATTCGATAGGGTTAACTATCAAGCATATTAGAAGCATTTTGTTTAACAGGCCAGTTTAAGAACTTGGCATAATACACTCTTCTTAAGGTTAACATTACAGGTCCAGAAATGACACCAGACACGGTTGCCCGCTAGCCCTTTTTTCTTTGTGCTCTGTCAATCGAGCCCCTTGCAGCTTTGATTAGGAATAACACAGAAGTTAGAGGTATACAGATAGGCCCTAATGAGTATAAAATATCTCTCTACATGGATGACATCCTTCTTTCTTTGTCTTTACCGGACATCTCAGTTCTACCTGAGTTGGCAGTTTTGGAAGAATTTGCAAGGATGTCAAGTTATAAACTGAACCTGCAAAAAAAAACCTCTTTTCAATCCAAGAACATAATGAAGAACAACCAACTGACACACACACTGGTAACATATCATACTTGGGTTTTGTGACGGGACCGACCTGTACCGCGACTGGGTACTCCCGCCAAACGTTGCTTCCTCCTGACGGGACACCAACAAGTAACCCCTTCAGCGCCGGGCAGAACCAGCGTTGTAGATAGAAGAGGGGATGTCGCTGCACCATAGCTGCATTGGCACTGCGGCTATCCGAAGCTTAGCTACACAGCGAGGCTACAGCCCACCCCAAACATCAGGCAACACTCATGTTGAGGTGAAAACAGGACTCATTTGTTAAAACCAAAGACAGAGCTATATATACACAAGTAAGAAAAGGGGCAAGACAAATATCACATGATCTAATAACCATGGCAGGAAGGAAGTAATTAAATCAAATCCTGCAACACAATATCCGGTGGAAGGACAGAATGACACGAGACATAAATAATTACATTAATTGGTGACGTAGACCTGGAGTGACGATAGACATATTGTCAATTGGCTTAAGACAGACAATGGCCAGGACACAGGCATAACAGGAGCTCACAGGATTAACAACTACCTGTTATGTAATTGATAATTAGGTATGCAGCAGTGACATTTAGTGATACCTACAGGTGGTCTTAAGACAAGGGCTAACTCACACAATAACAGGGGAAACACTTCACACCTATACAATTAACAATGTACAGACAATCAGCCTTCTTCCTACCACAGGATGTCCAGCTAACGTTACAGTTCTGAGACACTGAGTGCTAAAACATGGGGAACCCCTGTATCCACACACATAAGTCACTACAAGGCCTGAGCCCATAGTCGATAGGGAGGAGGCTGGCTCTCAGTCCTCTCCAAGGGACCCAGTGATGGAGGGTTCTGTCACAGGTTTAAACATAATTCCGGAACTAGATCAGATTGCCCCCATAATACTGGTATAATATTCCAACCATCTCCTTAGATAAATATAGTTGGTTCTCACCAGAAATGTCTGGGGCGATTAAAAAAAGAATGAGAGTTTTCGGTAACATATCCGTCCATACTCCTATTGAAGTTCTCTTGATATATATATATATATATATAGAATATCTACAGTATCTCACAAAAGTGAGTACACTCCTCACATTTTTGTAAATATTTTATTATATATTTTCATGTGACAACACTAAAGAAATGACACTCTGCTACAATGTAAAGTAGTGAGTGTACAGCCTGTAACAGTGTACATTTGCTGTCCCCTCAAAATAACTCAACACATAGCGATTAATATCTAACACCTTGGCAACAAAAGTGAGTACACCCCCAAGTGGAAATGTCCAAATAGGGCACAATTAGCCATTTTCCTTCCCCGGTGTCATGTGACTCGTTAGTGTTACAAGGTCTCAGGTGTGAATGGGGAGCAGGTTTGTTAATTTTGGTGTTATCGCTCTCACACTCTCTCATACTGGTCACTGGAAGTTCAACATGGCACCTCATGGCAAAGAACTCTCTGACAAAAAGAATTGTTGCTCTACATAAAGATGGCCTAGGCTATAAGAAGATCATGAAACTGAGCTGCAGCACGGTGGGCAAGACCATAAAGCGGTTTCACAGGACAGGTTCTACTCAGAACAGGCCTCAACACGGTCAGCCAAAGAAGTTGAGTGCACGTGCATCATATCCAGAGGTTGTCTTTGGGAAATAGACGTATGAGTGCTGCCAGCACTGCTGCAGAGGTTGACGGGGTAGGGGGTCAGCCTGTCAGTGCTGACCATACGCCGCACACTGCATCAAATTGGTCTGCATGGCTGTGGTCCCAGAAGGAAGCCTCTTCTAAAGATGATGCACAAAAAAAGCCCACAAACAGGATTACTGGAACCAAGTCCTGATGAGGCCAAGATAAACTTATTTGGTTCAGATGGTGTCAAGCATGTGTGGCGTCAAACAGGTGAGGAGTACAAAAACAAGTGTGTCCTGCCTACAGTCAAGCATGATGGATGCAGGATTACAGTGGGTATACAAGACAGGAGTCTTCGGCCTTCTGTGGATGACAGCAACCTCAACAAAATAACCATTAAGAATTGTTATCCGTTACCCCTTATTCCAGAATTGCTCAACCAAATCAACTACCGTCTTCATGAAAATAAACTGCGTGGTGCATACGATCTAGTCAGTATAATGAAGGGAGACGAATGAAAAAACTGCATTCAGAAGCCGATATTGACACATTCCTAATCGGGAATGCATCAGGCTCAGGGGGGGCACGATTGACAGACCAGTGATTTCAGTCACTGGTCTGTCATTTAACCCACCGATTGCCGTGATTCACGGGGATAGGGAGGTTATGAAGCCCCCTCTGGGGCATTGCAGGCTTGCTTCAATGAAGAGGCAGCCTGGAATGCCCCTCACCAGATTTGCATCTGGCTCGGGGGCATGTTTAACAGACTGGTCATCACTGGTCTGTTGTTTAAACCGCCGATCTCGGCGATCGGAAGGTCTTAAAAACTTTTTTTTTTGGTTTGTCTGGACAGCCTCACTTGTGTCCAGGCAAACCGCGATCAACGGCAAATAACGTCACCCCGTACATGTACATGGATTGTCGGGGTTAAAGGTGGAAAAAGTTTGGACATAATTTATCTTTGTCTCATTCTTTTTAACAGGGGTGTGTAGACTTTTTATATCCACTGTATTTGTGTTAATGAGCTATTGAGGTGTCCCTAATAAAATGGCCAGTGAGTGTACATATATGTGAGGCCCCATCCAGGCATCATATACCAAATTCATACCTAAAGTAGGTGTGTGGGGAAAAATACACACAAAAAATACTACTGCAAACTTTGAAAAAATGCTGGTGGTATATATGTGGTATATATGTGCATGCAAAGAGTTAAAAAAACAGCATTTAAAATACCCCGGGGTGTCTAGTTTTCAAAAATACCGTATTGGCTCGGATATAGGCCGCACACGAATATAGGCCGCACCCTAAAAGTTAGGTGCTTTTTTAAAGAAAAAAGCCCCCCCCGAGATATGCTGCCACTCTGTCCCCCATCCGAGATATGACTCTGTCCCCCCTCCCGAGATATGCTGCCACTTCCTATCCTCCACGAATTATGCTGCCACTCTACCCCCCCGAGAGAGATATGCTCCACTCTGGTCCCCAAGTCCCCAAGATGTCCCCCCCACCAGACTTACCGGTGCAGACTCCACGGGGTCTTGCTGGGCCGGCGGGGGACATCTACGCATAACGTGTATGTACGCTTAGACAATCTCCCGTGCAGGCACTCCCCCGTGGGAAGTGCTGGCAGGGGAGGCTGTCTGAGCGTATCAGAGAGTAGGATACGGGTCCCCTCCACCGCTGCGGGGGATCTGAATCCTAACCCCGCTGCCTGCCGGCGCTAGACCCCGAATATAGGCCGCACCCCCATGTTGCTGAACATCTCCTGAGTACAGCTGCTGACAAATACCAGAACCTGTTAATTTATACCTGAAGTAAAATGTGTGTGAAAAAATGCAAAAAAAATGACCAAATACTAGCATTTGAAATACCCTGGGGTGTCTAGTTTTCAAAACTATATGATTTGATGGACCTCACCCCTTGTAATGTCAGAACGCGCGCTGGTAAGCAGGAATCAAATCACACCAAAAATCCAGGTAAGGTACAATAGGGAAAATCCAGAAGCGAGGTCAGGTCACAAAGCAAAGGGTCAAGGCTGGCAGCTAGTATCAATAGACAAAGTCACTGAGCAGGGTCTAGTAAACAAAGGGTAAAACAACAGAGAACGCTTGGGTACAGGAGACAACTTCAACTGATACTTCAGAAGGGGTTGATGGATGTTGTATGCTTAAAATGTGTTGGCATGGCAACGCTAGAACGTGTCCTTCGTTTAGCTGGTTTCTGACTGCAGTGAGAGAGGGACGCATCTCCATGAGTCAGTGAGCGCCCCCTCCCTCCTGCTGACCTCAGACTGCAGCTGCGGGGGGCTGCTGGAGAAACAGTGCTAGTTTCCGCATCAGTGAGCAGGGGACGGGAGGATCCTGTAGGAAGCAGTGTTTCAGCTTGAGAGCGTGGAGTGAGGTGAGTACTTGGTTCACGACACCCCTTATATATATATATATATATATATATATATATAATGAGAGAGAATATAATTTGTATGGTTATACTTAATGAGAGGGGAAATAACGGTTTAAGCAAAAACACAAAAATTACTCCTGTCTTATAGAGCGTAAAATAGCAGTGGTCCATCCATAAAGGGTTAAACTGCTCCATCCTCTGTTTGTTTTCTACCTGCTAGTAAGTAAGCACCTTGGTTCTTTTTTTAAACATGCTTTTTAGTTTGGGTTGAGAGCTTGCCTTATATGAAGTACCATGAAGTGGTGGCAAGCTTACCTTTTACGACCATTTCACAAACTTAACCTTCCCAAGTTTGCAGCTTGTGACACAGATTTCTTGCCAAAAACTACAATTGAATAATCTGCGTTTGTACCACATATAAATAATAAAAATGTACCAGACGTGGGGGGTTTCCAATAACATCAGGATGTCCGCAAAAGAAAACAACTTATTTAGAGGAAATGGTATGTACCTACCAAGAAGAGCATGCTTTTCCAACTCACTGTAACAGTCACAGGAATTTATTTTAGAATGGGAAGAGTCGTCCGAAAAATGTTTGGTCCTTTTTTTTATTTCTTGAGCAAATTCTTCAGCTGCTATTTTTTCCATATTTTTGTATCTAAAAAGGTAACATTATTGTATTAAATATTTTCTATAGGCAAGGGAAAAAAGTAAAAATGTTTCCATGAATCCTATTACTACAATGCATAATTACTATTTTTCCTGTATATCTGACCCATTTACAATGTGGAGGTCTATGTTTAGCTGGCACAGATAGCCTCAAGCTGTGTTTCCTACTGAGGTGGAGCACCAGACTATGACATCATGTCCAGGAACTCTATACGAAGAGGACTTTCAACACAGGCAAAAAAGGTTTGAAGGTGGTGGCCGGTGGCCCTGCTTTGAGTAGCCTTAGGGTAGCATTTCTAATAAATACACAAATGTCAAATCACAATCGATTCCTATTTGATATCCAAAAGGTGAGAAAGTTGCAAACGCTAAAACATACTGCACTTGTGAATTATTCAGATGGCAACGTCACAGAGTGTACCTAAGGTATCAAGACCATCCACCCAATGATTCTTCTTTTGCCGCCAGAACAGCCTGTGAAGATGTGCTGTGGTATCTGGCACCAAAACGTTAGCAGTAGATCATTTAAGTCCTGTAAGTTGTAAAATGGGACCTCCATGGATCAGACTTGTTTGTCAAGCAAATCCCACAGATTGGATTGAGATCTGGGAAATTTGGAGGCCAAATCAACACCATGAACTCTTTGTTGTGTTCCTCAAACTATTCCTGAACCATTTTTGCTTTGTGGTAGGGCACATTATCCTGCTGAAAGAGTCCAATGCCATCTGGAAATAACAGGTCCATGAAAGGGTGTACATGGTCTGCAACAATGGTTAGGTAGGTGGTACATGTCAAAGTAACATTCAAATAAATGGCAGGACCCAAGGTTTTGCAGCAGAATGTTGCCCAAAGCATCACACTGCCAATACCGGCTTGCCTTCTTTCCATAGTGCATAGTGATGCCATGTGTTCTCCAGGAAAGAAAGCACCTGGCCATTCACGTGATGTAAAAGAAAACGTGATTAATCAGACCAGCCCACCTTCTTCCATTGCGCAGTGGCCCTGTTCTTATGCTCACATGTCCATTGTAGATACTTTGGCAGTGGACAGGGGTCAACATGGGCACCCTGACTGGTCCGCGGCTACGCAGCCCCATACGTAACAAACAGTATTGTGTGTTCTGAAACCTTTATATCAGAACCAGCATTAACTTTTTCAGCAATTTGAGCTACAGCAGCTTGTCTGTTAGATTTGACCACACGGGCCAGCCTTAACCCCCATGTGCATCAATGACTCTTGGCCACTCATGACCCCGTCGCCAGTTACCGCTTTTTCCTTCCTTGATAGGTATTGACCACTGCAGACTGGGAACACCTCACAAGAGCTGCCGTTTTGGAAATTCTCTGACCCATTCGCTTAGCCATCACAATATGGCCCTTGTCAAAGTCACTAAGATGCTTACATTTGCCATTTTTCCTGCTTCTAACACATCAAGTGGTCATAATGTTATGGCTGATCCGTACATATGTCCATCAATTTGGCAGTCCAGCCGAAAATATTTTTTAGACTTCATCATCCATTTCTAATGATTTCCTATTTTGTTATATCAGCAGCCCTTTTAAATCATCCCTTTGTTATTATTTTAATAAATGCAATTCATATGTTTACATCCAATCACTGGTCATTAGCTCCTTCATATTGTATCATTTTAAAAGTCAGTGTTCGGATCAGAACCTATGGATGAGAACATGAACATACATCTAACTATAGACCACATGTTGCCACATCGGTGACTCATAAATGGTGTCCAGAGATGGCTTAAAATTGCCTGAGAGTCTAATTTGGGTTAAAATTCAGCGTACTCCCACTGATTCAGCTCCTTGGTAAGCAATTTACCCATGAAAAATTAGATGGGACTTGCCAGACTAGGGATACTTTGACGTTGCAGCAATATATAAACAATATATGGCAATGTAGTGTAATGTATTCCCAATATTTATGCCTTAGATATGTTTCTTGTGAACAGTATTTGATAAGTATGCACAGACATCTTGCTTTATTTTGTGTATTTATTAATCATTATTTTAGCAGCCCGGGAACTAAATGTGTATGCTTTTTAACTTGTGCTCTCACCCTTGTGTGTATATATACACTTATTGGCCTCTTTATTATTAGGTACACCTTGCTAGTACAGGGTTGGACCCCCTTTTGCCTTCAGAACTGCCTTCATTCTTCATGGCATACTTTCTACAAGGTGCTGGATACATTCCTCATAGAGTTTAGTCCTTATGGACATGATGGCATCACGCAGTTGCTGCAGATTTGATGGCTGCACATCCATGATGCGAATCTCTCGTTCCACCATATCCCAAAGGTGATCTATTGGATTAAGATCTGGTGACTGTGGAGGGCATTGGAGTACAGTGAACTCATTGTCATATTCAAGAAACCAGTTTAAGATGATGCGTGCTTTGTGACATGGTGCATTATCCTGCAAGAAATATCATCAGAACATAGGTACACTGTGGTCATAAAGGGATGGACATGGTCAGAAACAATACTCCAGTAGGCTGACGCATTCAAATGATGCTCAGTTGGTACTAAGAGGCCCAAAGTGTGCCAAGAAAATGTACCCCACACAATTAAACCACCAGCCTGAACCACTGATACAAGGCAGGATGGACCTATGCTTTCATGTTGTTTACTCCAAAGTCTGACCCTGCTATCTGAATGTTGCAGCTGGAATCAAGGCTCATCAGACCAAGCAACGTTCCTCCATTCTTCCATTGTCCAATTTTGGCGAAATTGTAGCCTCAGTTTCCTGTTCTTAGCCGACAGGAGTGGCACCTGGGTTGGTCTTCTGCTGCTGTAGCCCATCTGCTTTAAGGTTCGACGTATTGTGCATTCAGAGATGGTATTTGGCATACCTTGGTTGTAAAGAGTGGATATTTGATTTACTGTTGCCTTTATGTCATCTGCCTATTCTCCATTGACCTCTGACATCGGCAAGGCATTTTCATCCACACAACTGTCGCTTACTGGATATTTTCTCTTTTTCGGACAATCCTCTGTAAACCCTAGAGATGGTTGTGCGTGAAAATCCCAGTAGATCAGCAGTTTCTGAAATACTCAGACCAGTCCTTCTGGCTACCAACAACCATGCCATGTTCAAAGTCAGATAAATATTTTCTTCCTCATTCTGATGCTCGGTTTGAACTGCAGCAAGTTGATCACGGGGAACTCTGATCTCTGACAGCCGGGGAAGTTCTGCGCGATGGACGCAGACAACCCCCGCTGCGAACCGCACCTCCTCCCGGCTGCAGTGGACATTGTGTACGCCAATCGCGCAGAGCTCTACACGCTGCCCGGACTAAGCACCGGGGACTCAGAAGTACCGGTACGTTGGGGGGGGGGGGCAGACAGAAGGATCCAGGTCCAGGGCCGGCCCTACAATGGAGCTGAGTGGGGCAATGGCCCCAGGCGGCACTTTTGAAGGGGCGGCACTAACCCAGTGGTTTTCGCTTACCCGCTCGGCGCTCCTCTCTCTCTCTCTCCTCTGCGGCGAGTCTCCCTGTTCGGCCTCGGTGTCGGCTTGTAATGCTGAGCGCCGAAAGTGACTCAGCATTACAAGCCGGCACCGTGGCAGAGCAGGGAGACTCGCCGCAGACGACCCCAATTATAAGACAAGGGGTATTTTTCAGAGCATTTTGCTCTGGAAAAAAAAACGTGTCTTATAATCGAGCAAATACGGTAATTTAGCCTCATTTTCACACCTTTCTTAGACTTGGACCTGTTTGGCATTCCAGGACATGAAAATCTCTGTATCCTTTAATTAGCTATTATAAAATGTTAAATATTATAGAAGAACTATGCTATTTATTGCTACATAGCTTTGTCAGTCTAGAATGTTATGTAATGTACTACCTATGTCCTGATGTTTACCCATTCTACAGCACTGCATACATTTGATGGCATCATATGAATCAAATTAAAACATATGACCAATTCTTTTATAACCCATAAATTTAACCTTGTGTAAGTGTTGACAATATAGTAAAAAAAATTACTTCATTCAGTTTTGTGTCCATATCCTAAGCACACATACCACAAATTTGGATCAGGTTTCTTACAAGGATGACCAATTAATTTTCTGTTTTTATGCAGATGCTTTATAAAGAAATACTTAAATATATACATAAAATTTCTGTACAGTACCTTTCTTCCCTTGCTTGCCTTTGTTCTTCTCTTTTGTCAAAATAATCTTGACTATAAAAACAAATACATATATTACAAAAGTATATTAGTAAAACTCCTAAATTTAAGCCTAAGTGCTAAATTTCATAGTTTTGCTATAATTAACATTTAGGAGACAATCTTAAAATAGCTTACACTTCTTTTATGAGGACACGCTCAGCAATTCACAATAAAAAAATAAAAATCTTTGTTAAAAGTGTCGGCCACTTTTAAGTAACCTATGCAGTGTATATAGTTTGTAAATACATTTTCACATGCAGCCCATGTAGGTCACAGTACATAAAATATTGCAGAGGAGAACATAAGATCCCATAATCATGCACAAGAAATGACCACTGAAAAAACAGCACGTACAGTTGTGTGAAAAAGATAGTATACCCTCTTTTAATTCTGTGGTTTTACATATCAATACATTACATAACAATCATCTGTTCCTTAGGAGGTCTCAGATTAGATGAACACAACCTCAGATGAACAAGAACACATGACATATCACACTGTGTCATGATTTATTCAACATAAATAAGGCCAAAATGGAGAAGCCATGTGTGAAAAAGTATACCCTTACTGCTTCCATAGAAATTAAGATGCTAAGCATCAGACCGGTGCTTCTAATCGAACGCCCTTATAAAAGCCAAAGTTTTAGCAGTTGGCTGGTCTGGAGCATGCAGGTATGTAACAATGTCAAGGCCATATGTAAAACCATAGAATTCAAAGAGGGTGTACGTTCTTTTTCACATGACTGTACACAAGTATTTGCACCCCTGGTGTATGTATAATACATATAATGATTTTGCATTAGTATTCTAGAGTGTATTTGGAGTTGTTGTTCAGACTCAAATATATTATATGAACTTGTCGCCACTTATATTTTTTTGTTTTTTATGTTGATTGCATTCGGGGTGGGGGTATTTATATTAAAGGCACTTGTGATTCCACAGTCCCTGATTCCTGCATGCCAGGGTTTTTCTACCAGCATGCCATCCAGCTGATATAACATTACAACAGCTGGTAGCATACTGGCTTTTGGCATCACTGGGTGACACGGTAGCAAACAACCATATTTGATTTGTTTATTTCCTTACTTATTTCCTTTACTTAATGAAGCTGCAGATTGGCCATATACTGATTACCAGCTTCTCTTCTCCATAGATTGCACTCTTAAACATGCAAGGCAAGTCTGTTATCACTCAGCTGGAATGTAGATGACAAAGTAGACTTAGACAGCCTGCTACATAGCTCCTATATAGCTAGCACATGATGATGCTGTGCATGAGAGTTATTGGCAAATGCCCTACTCAACTGAGTATCTTTGCTCACGTAATCTCCTCACTTAATCTCTAAATTGATAACACCACCTTTTTTCCTGCAGAAAACAGTTGCTCTGTTCCTTCCTTTTTTGACAGTTACAGCAGAACTCAACTTCTGATTAGCACCAGTGAGTTGCAATTTATAAATCATGTTTTAGGGCACTAAAATGGGGGACATGGAAAGTCAAGGGGACTGGTATTCAAAAACAAAGAACAAGTAGTACTCCAGTGTACCTTGGGACATTTAGTAAAACTTAGTAAGACAAATTACTGTTTGGTGCAATAAAAGTGTAGCTGGATACAATCATAACCTGTTAAATTTGTTTCTTTCTTCTCGTTCTATCTTTTGCAACCTTTGCTCTCTTTCCCAACGCCGTCTCTCTCTTTCTGCTGCCAAGGATTCTTTGTGCTGACGGTAAGATGAAGTGAGTAGACCACCTAAAGATGACCTTTAATTAAGGAAACAAAAATATAAAGATTATAACTGGTCGTTTAAAACCGTGCTCCTCAACCCTCTCCTTAAGGCTCACATAACAGTCCAGAATTTAGGTATTACTCAGGTGTGTCTAAGGTGTTTTTGTTTTTTTTTACTATACAACACCTTAGACACACCTGAGTAATACCTAAATCCAGGAATGTTAGGTGTGCCTTGATGTGCACTGGTCTAAAACACATATATAATATACAAATAAAATAATTTCTAAGCAACTAACCAGTGTTAACATTTTAAAAGATGCACCCTTTCAAATTTTACCAATAATATTCAATAGCTATATAAAAACACAGTGATTAAGTTCCAACTAAAAACCTAGTAAATACAAGTTTGCTTCAATGAATTTACATGAGTGCCCCATGTGCTTTTCTGTTGACATCTTAAATTAAATTCATTCATGATAACCCGCATGTCTACAACAACATGAATAATTATTTTAGTGTAGTTTTACAAAAAACAAGCCGCAGGGTTACTAGATAAGCATCTAATGGAAGTATATTTGTCAAGAGTCATCCGAACTGGCCTGGCACTCCAAGGATGATCTATGTCAATCAGAGACCCAGTGGTGGTAAGCGGCATCCACTTCCTCACAGTGTTACTTCTGTACTTGGCAAGTGGTGGTTCCTGAATGTGTAAACTTGGTGAAGGCGTGCTAAGGGTCCAGCATTACATTTCAGCAGCATATGCACATTTTGTCTTTACATGCTACTTAAGATACTAGCACCTATCCTAAGGTGGTTATTGTGACTGCGGTGAAAATATCCATGCAACAGAGTGTTCCTAGAGGGACAAGCCAAATAGCAGATGATATAGAAAAACTGGAAAAATGGTCAGAGGCAACTGGCATTTAATGTGGATAAATGCAAAGTAATGCACCTAGGGCATAAAAATCCAAGGGCAGAGTATACAATATTGAATACTGTCTTTACCTCAACATGTGAGGAAAGGTATTTAGGAGTAATTATTTCAGAGGACTTAAAGGTAGGTAGACAATGCAATAGAGCAGCAGGAATGTATAGTAAAATGCTTGGTTGCAAAGAGAGATGTATTAGCAGTAGAAAGAGGGAAGGGCTCATGTTGTTGTACAGGGCATTGGTGAGACCTCACTTGGAGTATTGTGTACAGTACTGGAGACCGTAAAGTCCAGAAGGATACAAATATGATAGAGAGAGTCCAGAAGGGCTACAAAAATGGTTAATGGATTACAGGATAAAACTTATCAAGAAAGGTAACCAATGAAAAAAACTGCTACATAGATTCAACTATTTGTCCTGAGTTTAGAAATACCCAATGTTTTTTTATCATATTATATAATTTCCCATAATAAAATAATACAAATTTAAAAAACACATTTTCTGACTTTTCCCTGAAAAATCTTTTACTCATCCAAAAAAGTTAATGAAAAAACCTGCTAAATAGATTGTACTATTTGTCCTGAGTTTAGAAATACCCAATGTTTTTATGGGTTTTTTTTCTGCAAGTTTTGCTATTTTAAAACCAATTTTTTTTCCACAGCTGGTCATTCTGCCCCGTGTGCTATTTCGGGTATCTTTGAAGGTGGCCAATGCAATTTACCCTTTCAACCCACATATTTTTTAAAATTAGACACCTCAAGGTATTTCAAATGCTAGTATTTAAACCCTTCCCATGCACTAATTCTACTACCACAGACTTTGTGGTAGTAATTTATTTTGTGTTTTTTTAACACTAAAATTGTGTATCCAGGTATGGATTTACAGCTCCTGGTATATGTCACTATCAAACATCACCCTAATATGTGTTCAGCAATATCTCCCGAGTACAGTGATAGCCCCCACTCATGGGTTTGTCGAGTTGTTTGGGAGGTAAAACGCCACTTTTGGGAAGTGCGCATTTTTTTAACATGGAACTTTTACATCTGGTCCTACTGCCCCCATGTCCTAATAGGACCATCTTTGAAGCCGGCTAATTCAATTTACCCCCATCAAACCATATATTTTTGAAAACTAGATACTGCAAGGTATTTCAAATGCTAGTATTTTTTTGTATTTTTTTTATTAATTGTTATTACAAAGTACAAAACATTAAAAGGACATAGTACAATAACAAAAACATAAAAAAAGATAAGTCATACATATAAAAAGACTCACAAATACAAACACAAAAATTTGTGGATTCATTGTCTCTTTAGTTATATAGTATATAATTAAATTATTTTAGTACGTTAGTGTAAGGACTTACCTGCCTCTCCGGTCCCGCGCTGTGGCCGGTCCCGCGACGCTTCCTCCTCGGCTGGCTTCCCGGGCAGCTAGTACCACTGCTACCCGGTCGGCGTCTTCACCGCGTGGCCGACCACGCGGCAAACAAGTAACACACCAAAAAGTAATATTACACGTTACATACGTAACGTGTTCTTATAACCTCGGGTGACCTCCTTAATGCAGGACACACCTCCACCTGTCCCTATTTAAACCCGGACGTCCTCTTCTGGTTCACCCTTGGTTGGTGTATTCTGTGGTTTTCCTGTGTGAGTTGCTGTGACTATTTCTTCGTTTGACCCGGCTTGCTGACTTCGTTCCTGTCTCCTGATTTGGCTCCTGATTCCTGTTCTGGTATTGATTCGGCTTGTTGACCTCGTCTCTGGATTCTGATTTGGCTTATCCTGATTACCTGCCTGACCCGGTTGGTTCCCTGACTTTCTGGTTCCTGTTTGGCCTGGCTACTCTGCCATCTGGGGTCCTACCACACCATATCGTTACAGTACCAAGGGTCACCATGGACCCCGCGGAGATTGGCCAGAAGATGTCTACCTGTGAAGCCCGTATTGAGAGTCTGGATCATCGCATGGATCAGTTTGCGCAGGCTTTGCAAACACTCCTGGCGAGGACCGATCCAGCACGTGGTCCACCTCCTGTGCCTGCTGCTGCACCTGTTGCTGTTCCACCGCCTGCTGACCCAGGTCTTCATACCCTCCGTTTACCACCTCCTCCCAGATATGGAGGAGATCCTGCTATCTGTCGTGGATTCCTCAATCAGTGCTCCATTAATTTTGAGATGTCTCCCTACTTGTTTCCTTCTGACAGAGCTCGTGTGGGGTATGTCATCTCCCTACTCACTGACAGGGCTCTGGCCTGGGCAACTCCTCTTTGGGAACGCAACTCTCCAGTGGTCAACGATTATACTGACTTTGTAACCACTTTCCGTCAAGTGTTTGATAGGCCAGGTCGCGGCCATATTGCCTCGTCAAGTCTCTTTTCACTGCGTCAGGGTACACGCAGTTTATCTGACTATGCCATTGAGTTCCGTACCCTGGCTGCAGAAGTGGCATGGAACAACGACGCCTTGGTTGCTGCCTTCACAAATGGCCTATCTGACCGCCTAAAAGATGAGGTGGCTGCCCGGGACCTGCCCACGGACTTGGAAGAACTCATCGCCTACGTTGGCCATATTGATCTGCGCCTCCGGGAACGCCAGGTACAGCGAGATCGCCAAAGGAGGGCTCCAGTACGTTTTGCTCCACGTCCGGCTTCTTCTGACTCTGCTTCTCTTCCGCCTGAGGAGCCCATGCAGATCGGCTCCACACGTCTCTCTGAGGAGGAGAGATCCCTGCGGCGCCAACAGAACCTCTGTATGTACTGTGGCAAACAAGGACATTATGTGCGTTCCTGCCCTGTGAAGCTGGGAAACTACAAGGCCTAAGGAGGGTTGGGGTACCTCCTCTAGGCCTTTCTGCTGCCTTTCCCCATGACCGGGCGCCTCGTATGTTTGTGCCTACATCTCTCACTATTCAGGAAAGCACCATTCTGGCTCCAGCCCTTATAGACTCTGGAGCTGCAGGAAACTTTATTGACCATGACTTCTGCAGGCTCCACAATATACCCTTGCAGGAGAAAACCTCCCCGATCTTCGTGGAGGCCATTGACGGTCGACCTCTTCAACCTGCAGCGGTGACCCACGAAACTATCCCGCTTCGTCTCAGAGTTGGGGTTCTCCATACAGAGACTATAACACTCCATGTGATAACTACTCCGGCTGCCCCCATTGTCTTGGGCTACCCTTGGCTGCAGCTGCATAACCCTGACATCGATTGGTCTACCCGTGAGATCACTTCCTGGCGGTGCTCCTCCTGCATGTTCCCTCAACCATGTTTAGTGAAAAACCACCCTGCCTCCGCAATACCAGGGATATGCTGACGTGTTTGATAAGAAAGAGGCTGACTCCTTGCCTCCTCACCGTCCCTATGATTGCCCAATTGACCTGCTTCCTGGCACCGTACCCCCAAGGGGCAGAGTGTATCCGTTATCTCCGGCAGAGACTGAGGCCATGGAGGCCTATGTCCGAGAAAACCTCCAAAAAGGCTTTATCCGCCGCTCCGCTTCTCCCGCCGGTGCAGGCTTCTTTTTTGTGTCTAAAAAAGATGGCGGTCTACGCCCGTGTATAGACTATCGGGGCCTCAATCGAATCACCATAAAAAACACATACCCCTTGCCACTCATTACCGAGTTGTTCGACCGCCTGAAGGGATCAAAGGTGTTCACTAAATTGGACTTACGTGGTGCTTACAACCTCATTCGTATCCGTCAGAACGATGAGTGGAAGACAGCCTTTAATACCCGCTCTGGCCATTACGAGTATACGGTAATGCCATTTGGGCTCTGTAATGCCCCAGCAGTATTTCAGGAATTCGTTAATGACTGTTTCCGGGACTATCTTCACCAGTTCGTTGTCATCTACCTTGATGACATACTTATCCACTCGCCAGACCCCATTTCACATCGGATACACGTTAAAAAGGTCCTGGCACGCCTTCGTGAAAACCGTTTATACGCTAAACTGGAGAAATGCGTATTTGAAGTTTCCCGTGTACCTTTCCTTGGTTATGTCATTAGCAGTACAGGGTTCGAAATGGATCCTGACAAGCTACATGCCATCCTGCAATGGCCTCAACCACAAGGACTGAAAGCCCTCCAGAGGTTCCTTGGTTTTGCTAACTATTATAGACGATTTATCCGAGACTTTTCTAAGGTTGTGGCTCCCATGACTGCGCTCACTAAAAAGGGGTCTGACTGTCATAATTGGCCTGCCTCCGCTGTTCAGGCCTTCCAGAAATTGAAGAATCTGTTTGTGTCTGCTCCGGTCCTCGTTCACCCTGATGTCTCTCAACCCTTCGTTATAGAAGTAGACGCTTCAGAAATCGGCGCTGGAGCGGTCTTATCTCAACGGAAAACATATGAAGGGCCGCTACATCCTTGTGGGTTCTTTTCCAAACGCTTTTCTCCTGCGGAGAGGAACTATGACATCGGCAACCGGGAACTACTGGCAGTCATCCTCGCCCTTACTGAGTGGCGTCATCTCCTAGAGGGTTCCCGCATACCTGTTACAATTCTCACAGACCACAAGAACCTCCAGTATATTGCCGATGCCAAACGGTTAACCCCCAGACAAGCACGATGGACTCTCTTCTTATCCCGTTTTAATTATGTTATATCCTATCGCCCGGGGTCTAAAAATACCAAGGCCGACGCTTTATCCCGTATGTTCTGCACAGCCACAGAGGAGAAACCAGACCCGGAACCCATCGTCCCAGCTAACCGTATTGTCTCTGCTGTATCTCTAGCCGTTGCTTCTCCTCTCCTGCAACGCATTCAAGCCAGCCAACCTTCTGCTCCAGCCCATACCCCACCTGACAAACTGTTTGTGCCTCCTGTGTACCGTGAAAGGATACTTCAGTTACACCATTCCACAAAGTTTTCTGGCCACCTTGGTCTTCGACGCACCAGCCAGGCCCTAGGCCTCCGTTTTTGGTGGCCCTCCTGGAGACAAGACGTGGCTGATTACCTCAGATCCTGCCGCATATGTGCCACTACCAAGACCCCCAGGACTCCTCCAGCTGGTCACCTACGGCCCCTTCCGGTGCCTTGTCGTCCCTGGACCCATATTGCCATGGACTTCATAGTGGAACTTCCTCTATCCCGCCGCTACACCACCATTCTCACCATCGTGGACCGCTTTTCCAGGATGGTTCATTTTGTTCCGCTAGTTAAACTTCCCACGGCCAGAGAACTCATGAGAGCAGTTGTTAGGCTCCACGGAATTCCCCAGGACATCGTATCTGACCGTGGAGTCCAGTTCGTCTCCCGGTTCTGGAGGTCCTTCTGCAAAGCCTTAGGCGTCACCCTGTCCTTTTCCACAGCTTATCACCCCCAAACCAACGGGGCAGCGGAACGTTCTAATCAGCGCCTTGAACAATATCTACGGGCTTTTGTTAACGACAACCAGAACGACTGGGCTGACCTCCTCCCACTTGCGGAGTTCGCCCTCAATAACTCCGTGCAAGGCTCCACCCAACACACTCCCTTTTATTGTGTCTACGGTTTCCACCCGGTTGTTTTGCCTACAGACACCCCAGAGGTAGGGGTACCTGCTTTGGACGCACACCTAAAACACCTGTCTTCTGTTTGGTCCTCTGTCCGCTCTGCGTCCATAGCTGCTTCTCAGACACAAAAGAGGTATTATGACCGTAAAAGGTTACCTGCCCCTTCCTATATGCCTGGAGACAAGGTGTGGCTCTCTACCCGTCACATACGCCTCCGCTGTCCTTCGCAAAAACTGGCTCCGTGCTTTATTGGACCATACTCCATTCTCCGCCGTATTAACCCTGTCACATATGAACTGAACCTGCCACGTAACCTTCGTATTCCTCGCACGTTTCATGTCTCCCTCCTGAAGCCAGTGTTGTTCTCCCGTTTCACTCGTCCTCTGGCCAGCCCTGGTCCCGTTTCTGTCACCTCCTCGGAGAACTACGAGATCTGTTCCATCCTCGATTCCCGCATCTTCCGGGGTGCTCTGCAATATCTGGTTCACTGGAAGGGTTATGGACCTGAAGAAAGATCTTGGGTGCCCGCCTCCGAAGTCCGCGCGCCTCGGCTGGTTCGCCTCTTCCATTCCAAATACCCTGGGAGGCCTGGCAGGGGCCCTGGTCGCCCTTCGGGCGGTTCTCGAGGAGGGGGTACTGTAAGGACTTACCTGCCTCTCCGGTCCCGCGCTGTGGCCGGTCCCGCGACGCTTCCTCCTCGGCTGGCTTCCCGGGCAGCTAGTACCACTGCTACCCGGTCGGCGTCTTCACCGCGTGGCCGACCACGCGGCAAACAAGTAACACAGCGCCACTGTGTGGCCAAAAAGTAATATTACACGTTACATACGTAACGTGTTCTTATAACCTCGGGTGACCTCCTTAATGCAGGACACACCTCCACCTGTCCCTATTTAAACCCGGACGTCCTCTTCTGGTTCACCCTTGGTTGGTGTATTCTGTGGTTTTCCTGTGTGAGTTGCTGTGACTACTTCTTCGTTTGACCCGGCTTGCTGACTTCGTTCCTGTCTCCTGATTTGGCTCCTGATTCCTGTTCTGGTATTGATTCGGCTTGTTGACCTCGTCTCTGGATTCTGATTTGGCTTATCCTGATTACCTGCCTGACCCGGTTGGTTCCCTGACTTTCTGGTTCCTGTTTGGCCTGGCTACTCCGCCATCTGGGGTCCTACCACACCATATCGTTACAGTTAGACTATCGAGGGGCCCAAAAATATGCTTGTTTTTTTTTTGGCCGACTTTTAGCGAAATGGATGAAAAGTGAAATAACCATGCCTGTTATCAGTCTAGTTTACCCTCCAGTAGAATTTTAATCCAGTTAAGCCATTTTTCCAGTTTTTATTATTTCCCCTATCATGTGTTAATATCAGCTTCTTCATGTGGCATTGGTATAGAATTTGTGATGTTACGTTTGACCATAATATTGGGTCTGAGGATCTCCAGTTCCTAGCTATTACCATCTTAATAGCTGTCAAAAGGTGTAATAAGATTTGTAAATCTTGACTTAAGGCTCTGTCTGGAGTTAATTTCCAGTGGGGACCAAATATGTTTGTAAGTTTTTCCGATACTTTCATCCATATTCTATTTACTGTAGTGCAACTCCACCAAATGTGGAGAAAGTCTCCTTAACCCTTTCAAGACCGGGACGTACCTGGTACTTCCGGGTCACGGGTCACCGGCAGACCGGGACGTACCAGGTACGTCACTGCTTTTACGCGATCCAGCGTCGCTTTGAACGCTGGGATCGCGAGGGGCGGCTGCTACTGACCGCTGGGTGTTTCAGTGGCCTTTTTATTCGAAATCCAAAAAAGGGATTGTAAATTTTTATATGGGTAATTTGGTGGGATTTCTCCTCTATACCAAGATTCTTGAGTCGCTTCAATTCTCTGGGTTATACCTGCTTGTAATAATAAGGCTGCTTGTGAGTAATCCTGAATCAAAGGGAGGAGGTTAATCTCCATCCAGTTATTTGGAGTAGCTGAAATTTTAACTCCCAGATAACATAATGATTGATAGGCCCAACTTAATCCTGTTCTCTCTATTTCTTGTTTTTGTTTAACATCCAGACAAAATGGTACAATTGGTTCTATCTCATTGGGTGCTAATAATATTTTCCCTTTAAATAGAATTTTAGATATGATCTTGTCTTCCCTTCTCTTCTTTCGTTGGTTAGAAAGCATTTTATGGGCCCTGTTTCCTTTATAGTATCTTCTAGAATTCAAAATCATCAGGGCTTTATTGTATTGTATTTAGTTGGATTCTGTTTAT
The DNA here is from genome assembly GCA_009364415.1 of Spea multiplicata. Lineage (NCBI taxonomy): Eukaryota > Metazoa > Chordata > Amphibia > Anura > Pelobatidae > Spea > Spea multiplicata. The sequence goes on from VKOC01047034.1 coordinate 53,105, forward strand.
TAAGCTTATTTAATTGGAACAAGGTTATATACAAGTCCGACAATTTCGCTTCTGACTTTTTCTTCACATAGGCACCCAATTTAATGAAATGTCCCCTAATGACAGCCTTATAGGTACACCATAGATTTAAAGCTGATATGCTCTCTATGTCATTGTCCATGAAAAAATATTTTGTTATCTTCTTTATATATTCGATATCAACCCTTTTTCCATAAGGTTAGGATTTAGTCTCCAATCTGCTCTCAATTTTCCCCTACTCTCATCAATATCCATTGAAACCAAGTTGTGATCAGACCACGTGATTTCATGTATTTTTAAGTTGTTTGCCCTAAATGCTAGATTGCTATCCCCACTATTAAATCTATGCGAGAGTACGCACAGTGTGATTTGGAAAAACATGTAAAATCTCTTTCTGTCGGATGAGAAATTCGCCAAATATCGTATAATTGTTACTCACCTGCCTTCGTCCCCCATGTTGCCGCAGCAGCCACCACGAAGGAGAGGGAGACCCCCCTCCACTGCACGGCCACCTCCACAGCAGCCTCCACGAGGCAGAGGGAGACCTCCCTCCACCGCACGGCCACCTCCGCAGCAGCCTCCATGAGGACGAGGAGACCTCCCTCCACCGCACGGCCACCTCCGCAGCAGCCGACACGTGGGAGAGGGAAACCCCCCTCCACCACACAGTTACCTCCGCAGCAGCCACCACGGAGAGGGAGACCCCCCTCCACCGCACGGCCACCTCCGCAGCAGCCGCAACGAGGGAGAGGGAGACCCCCCTCCACCGCAAGGCCGCTTCCACTACCTCCCTCTGAAGTGCCGCGCAGGAGAGGCAGACCTCCTGGTACACGGCGTCCTGCTGCTGCGCGGGCGAGCCCTCTAGTGGCGAACTCGCATACTGCGGGGATTTATGAAGGGAGATTACGCCATCCACAAGATGGCCGCGAGTCACAGACACCGGAAGTGATGTCATGAGGGGCTGATGGGAGATTCTGACTTCCTCCGCGGTTCTCCATTTAAACCCCTCAGACCAGTTTCACCTTGCCTTCTGATGGTTGTCTATGCCTTGTGCTAGTGCCCAGATAGCGTTTCCTGATTCGGTATACCTGTGTATGATCCTGGCTTGTCTGACTTCGTTGATTTCCTGATTCCTGACCTCGGCTACGTTTACGTTTATCCTGTTTTCCTGTATCCTGACCTCGGCTCCGTTATACGACTATCCTGCTCTCCGGAATCCTGACCTCGGCTTGTTTACCTGTTCTGTCCTGGAGTCCTACCTGACCACGGTGTCTCCTAACTACTTGTACGTGACAATAATGCATGTTTTCTTAATAACAATTGAAATCTTTGGGCTTGTGAGAGAAGGTTTCGGTCTTTAATAGGTATTTTTGGGGACATCTTATCTAAGTTGGGGTCCAAAATACAATTGAAATCACCCATCCATATTAAACGGCCTTGTTTTACCTTTAATACTTTATCTAGTAGTTTAACCCCTTCGTGACAAAGGCTGATTTTACTGTTTGTTCCCCTGGTGACAATGGCCTTTTTAACATTTCTGCGCTGCTCGCGTTTAGCTGTAATTTTCTTCTTTCCCGTTTACTGAACCCACACACATTAGATATTGTTTTTTTCAGGACAAGAAGGGCTTTCTTTAGATGACATTGTTTTGATTGTATCATATTATTTACTATTAAAAAAATTATAAAATATGGTGAAAAATTTAGAAAAAAATGACTGTTTCTAACTTTTAGTTGAAAAATCTTTTACTCATCTATAAAAGGTAATGAAAAAACCTGCTAAATAGATTCTACTATTTGTCCTGAGTTTAGAAATACCCAATGTTTTAATGTTTTTTTGCTTTTTTCTACCCATTATGGGGCAATAAGTACAGGTAGCGTTTTGCTATTTCAAAGCCATTTTTTCCAAATCTGGTAATTCTTCCCCCCATGTGCCATTTCGGGTATCTTTGAACCCGGCCAATGCAATTTACCCCATCAAGTCATATATTTTTGAAAACTAGACAGCCCAGGGTATTCCAAATGCTAGTATTTTAACTCTTTCCATGCACCATATCTACCACCAGTCTTTGTCAAACTTTGTGGTAGTCATTTTTTTGCATTTGTTTTGTCACACACATTTTACTTCAGGTATGAATTAAAATGTTCTCGTTTATGTCACTATCACAAAACACCCCAATATGTGCTCAGCAACATCTCCTGAGCGCAGCGATACCCCACATGAATGATTTTGCCTGGCTGTTTGGGGGCAAAAGGGCCACATTTGGGGCATGCGCATTTTTCAATGTTGAACTTTGGCATTTGGGGATCCACTGCCCATGCCCTATTTGGTACATCTTTGAGCCGGGCCATTTCAGTGTGCCCAACAAAACCATATATTTTTCAAAACTAGACACCACAGGGTATTTTAAATGCTGGTATTTTAACTCTTTGCATGCACACATTTTACCACCAGCATTTTTTCAAAGTTTGCAGTATTTTTGTGTGTGTATTTTTCCCACACACACCTACTTTATGTATGAATTTACAGTTCCTGGTATATGCCGCTGTCACACGACACCCCATAATGTGTTCAGCAACATCTCCTGAGTGCAGTGATACCCCACATGCATGGGTGTGTCATTTTTTGGGGGAACTAAAAGGCCACATTTGGTACGTGTGCATTTTTCTAATTGGAAATTAGATGTGTGGCCATCCTTACCCCTGTGTTAATTGGGACGTTGTTGAACCTGGCCAATTCAATTTACCCCATCAAATCATACCTTTTTTAAAAGTAGACACCCCACGGGCATTTAATATGCCAGTATTTTAACTATTTCCATGCGAGAATTGTTTTAAGCTAATATGCAAATTTTAGGACCTGCTCACAAAAATATATTTTTTATAATATCATACTATTTTATTTATTTTTTTATTTTTTTAACATTTTTTTTTTCACATTTTTTTTTCAACTGGAAGTATCCGCCTGATAGTGACATCAGTGGGAAATGATTTTTACATTTTACTGTTTTTTTTACTATTTTTTTCTAATTATTATTAATTTTGTTTTTTAATTTATTTTTACTAATCACACTGTGATTAGAAAGCTGGGCTCCATTGACTTGCATGGTGAATGCAGTACCTGTATTCAACCTGCAAGTGGAGCCAAAGTTCTCTAGATGGTCTGGACCATCTAGCGAACTTTTAAAATTTGTGGTTCCTGTTAGAGAACGGCGGCCATCTTCCTTGATGGCGAAGACTGCCGGCAGCTGCGGCTGTGACCGCTCTCCGG